>CM060123.1:856224-861224 GCA_030522415.1 Channallabes apus
GGAGGGAGGGAGAGGGAGAGAGAGGGAGAGGGAGAGAGGGGAGGGAGAGAGAGAGAGAGAGGGGGAGAGAGAGGGAGGGAGAGAGAGAGAGGGGGAGAGAGAGGGAGAGAGAGAGGGGGAGAGAGAGGGAGGGAGAGAGAGAGAGAGGGAGAGGGAGGGAGGGAGAGGGAGAGAGAGGGAGAGGGAGAGAGGGGAGGGAGAGAGAGGGAGAGGGAGAGAGGGGAGGGAGAGAGAGGGAGAGAGGGGGAGAGAGAGAGGGAGAGAGAGAGGGGGGGGGGAGAGAGAGAGAGAACTGCTTGTCTGCCTTGCCTGACCTGTATAACAGTGTATAGTGCAGTAATCTGAGGATTAGTTAATCCGCCTCCTAATGCATTAAATGTGTTCAGTTTTTATGCGCAGTGTTTATCTCGTGTTTAAATTGTTGTTTATTTAATTATAAAATATACATAAGCAAATCATGTAACCTTGAATCTAATGTAGTTGTATTTGTGTGAATAATAAAAGTATATAATTTTTAATATTGATTATAAATATTTGAAATTTCTCACTCGGATATTTCCGCCAAACCCCGCCCCCTTGTCCTGTGATTGGCTGCTCGAGCCGCTCGTCCTGCGCTGTGATTGGGTATCGGTGTGGCCAATCAGACTCATCCCGCTGTTGTAATTATATCTCTGAATATCTGCTTTATTGATGAGTGATTTGCGTGTTAATGCTGGACACGGACACGGCAGTGACACGGAGCTGCTTTAATGTCCTCACGGAACTCACAAACCAGAAAAAGTGCTGAGTCCGTTATTTTCTTTTTTAAAGTCGCGCCCTGATTCTCACGAGACTTCCCGAGAGCGGGCACGCGCAGCCGGACCGGAAGCGGCAGCATGGCGGAGGACAGCGGCCGGAAGTGGGACCGGTGTCTCGCGGACAGCGCTGTCAAATTAAGTCAATAAAACCTCCAAGTGTCATTTATTTAACACTTCATCCTGTGTGTGTGTGTGTGTGTGTGTGTGTGTAACCGGCTGCAGCAGGAGACGTCATCGGTCACGTGACTGACTGTAGCTCCGGGGTTATTATAATGAGGCTGTTTAGTGGCCGCGCGTGCAGCGCTGTGTGTGTGTGTGTGTTCGGTCTGTCCTCCGCACTGAGTCTGTAACACTCCGCTGTTCGCGCATGCCCAGAAACGAGACGTATGACGTCACAGAATATATTTTTTAATATTAATGAGGTCGTTATGATCATCTGCATAATATGTAAATGAGCGGCGTTGTGCTCCTCCTACACCACAACATCTAACACACACACTGCACACTGCACGTGCTCACTTGCGGCCTCATGTACAAAGACTTGCGTTGAATTCATACTAAAACATTGCGTACGGATAAAGCTGTAAATGTGCGTACGCAGTAAAAAAGATCTGCTGTATGAAACACTGCGTACGCGGAATCCCACGCAGATTCTCTTTGTACATCCGAATTAACGTGAAATTGAGCGCACGTGCACAAGCGCAAAACCCCTTCCTGCCTCCTCCCCCGTATAAATATGGTAATGACTCCACTTTGGCAAAACCAAACGAAAAAGCAATGGCAAAAGCCAGCAAGACGAGAAACTGTACAGAATGTGAATTGGAGGTGCTGCTATCGGAGGTAGACCGGAGAAAAACTGTGTTATTTGCAAGTTTGTCCTCCGGAATTAATAACAAAATAAAAAAAAAACTTAGCTGGAATAATATCTTTAAATACATCACTCACCAAGAAGCCACCCGTCGCGCACCCTGCCACCTTGGAGCCTCATCCCAGCCATGCTGTTTGTGAGGATGAATGAATGATGGGTTGACCCAGGCCACCTGGCCACAATATTTGTTAGGCGCATTTGAGCAGGACCGGTTCTAGACCTGACCATATGGAGGGGCAGTGAGAAATTTGAAGGGGGCATCCTGGTCTAGCATTGTTTTTTCCCCAGATCATGCAACCTGTTTGAGCATCACATATTATTTGCACATTTATTGAATGGAAATGTTTCCGATTCACGTATGCAAATTCGTCTTCAGATGGCGCCTTTATAGCAATGTGCGTGCAGTCGATGGCTCCGATTACATTAGGAAAACTGGCGATCGCTGCAAATTGCGCTTTAATGTTTGGCTGGTCACCTGCATGGTATGGAAACCTTATATACCTGCTAGACATGCGGGTGATCCCGTCCCATACAGCTGGCACTGCATGGCTCAAAGACGACTGGCTTAACCCCGAGCGGTCTGCCGGTTCCCTTTGGAAAGAACCAGTTGCCAGGAAACCAAGCGTTGTCAGTACCTGTAAGGGAACGGGTATTGCGCGGCTCCTCGCTGTCTCGCTTTCCAAATTTGGACCCAATTCAGCACAGAGCTCCAGGAGGATAGCTCTTGGAAATCTGAAACGGCTAATAAGCCAGACATCAAATCACTGTGATCCCTAAAAACGTGTTCCCTTCGCATTCGGCCATTGACAATGTCCTCTAATAAGGACAACACTGCCATTGCCATAGACTAAGGGTGGTGTACATTTGAAAATGCTTTTATATGTTCTAAATCAAATAATTGGTATAAAAATATTGTCAATTAACCCATTTGATCAATTATAAATGAATAGCAATGTTTTTCACATGTGTTGGTGCGATACTCTGTAGTGTGCAATTTAACATAATTGCCTCTAGGAGTCGCCAAAAGAAATAAAACAAACACACACAAGAAATACACGTACGCCAGACAGGAAGTTGGTGTGGAAGAACGCACATTCTCACGTTAATTTCACTGTTAGTAAATCCGAGCGTGAGCGTGAAAACTGGCGTAAGCAAAGTGAGGCCCCTGGAGTCTAACACACACCTCTCTTCTGTACACAATGCGGTGAAGTAGCTGTCGGTGCTCAAGGAGTTTTTATACAATACACTGTTTCTGGAATGTCCAGAATGTGTGAATTAATTTTCTTTCTTTAGAAGGTTCTGCAGAAGTTTGTCTGGCTGTCAGATTCGGGGTGAAGGTTAATGCTGGGCCGAGTTGCTGGAGTTGTTCACCTCGGCTCACCTCAGCCCTGGTTAGCTTCTGCCTCAGCTCAGCTCCACTAGCACACCCTGTGTCCCTCACACACACACACCCTGTGTCCCTCACACACACACACCCTGTGTCCCTCACACACACACACCCTGTGTCCCTCACACACACACCCAGTGTCCCTCACACACACGCCCTGTGTCCCTCACACACACGCCCAGTGTCCCTCACACACACACCCTGTGTCCCTCACACACACACCCAGTGTCCCTCACACACCCAGTGTCCCTCACACACACACACCCAGTGTCCCTCACACACACACGCCCTGTGTCCCTCACACACACACACGCCCTGTGTCCCTCACACACACACCCAGTGTCCCTCACACACACACCCAGTGTCCCTCACACACACACCCAGTGTCCCTCACACACACACACCCTGTGTCCCTCACACACACACGCCCTGTGTCCCTCACACACACACCCTGTGTCCCTCACACACACACCCAGTGTCCCTCACACACACCCAGTGTCCCTCACACACACACACCCTGTGTCCCTCACACACACACGCCCTGTGTCCCTCACACACACACCCTGTGTCCCTCACACACACCCTGTGTCCCTCACACACACACGCCCTGTGTCCCTCACACACACACGCCCTGTGTCCCTCACACACACACGCCCTGTGTCCCTCACACACACCCTGTGTCCCTCACACACACACCCAGTGTCCCTCACACACACCCTGTGTCCCTCACACACACACCCTGTGTCCCTCACACACACACACCCCGTGTCCCTCACACACACACACCCTGTGTCCCTCACACACACACACCCTGTGTCCCTCACACACACACCCTGTGTCCCTCACACACACACACCCTGTGTCCCTCACACACACACCCAGTGTCCCTCACACACACCCTGTGTCCCTCACACACACACACCCTGTGTCCCTCACACACACACACACCCTGTGTCCCTCACACACACACCCAGTGTCCCTCACACACACACCCTGTGTCCCTCACACACACACACCCTGTGTCCCTCACACACACACCCTGTGTCCCTCACACACACGCCCTGTGTCCCTCACACACACACCCTGAGTCCCTCACACACACACCCTGTGTCCCTCACACACACACCCTGTGTCCCTCACACACACACACCCTGTGTCCCTCACACACACCCTGTGTCCCTCACACACACACCCTGTGTCCCTCACACACACACACCCTGTGTCCCTCACACACACCCTGTGTCCCTCACACACACACCCTGTGTCCCTCACACACACCCTGTGTCCCTCACACACACACCCTGTGCCCCTCACACACACCCTGTGTCCCTCACACACACACACCCTGTGTCCCTCACACACACACACCCTGTGTCCCTCACACACACACCCTGTGTCCCTCACACACACACCCTGTGTCCCTCACACACACACACCCTGTGTCCCTCACACACACACACCCTGTGTCCCTCACACACACACCCAGTGTCCCTCACACACACACCCTGTGTCCCTCACACACACACACCCTGTGTCCCTCACACACACACACCCAGTGTCCCTCACACACACACCCTGTGTCCCTCACACACACACACCCTGTGTCCCTCACACACACACACACCCTGTGTCCCTCACACACACACCCTGTGTCCCTCACACACACACCCTGTGTCCCTCACACACACACCCTGTGTCCCTCACACACACACACCCTGTGTCCCTCACACACACACACCCTGTGTCCCTCACACACACACCCTGTGTCCCTCACACACACACCCTGTGTCCCTCACACACACACACCCTGTGTCCCTCACACACACACCCAGTGTCCCTCACACACACACCCTGTGTCCCTCACACACACACACCCTGTGTCCCTCACACACACACACCCTGTGTCCCTCACACACACACACCCTGTGTCCCTCACACACACACACCC
>CM060123.1:868724-894393 GCA_030522415.1 Channallabes apus
GATAAAGACGAGTGGAGACTCCAGTAAGAAAACATCAGTGTGAGGTCTCCAGTCTCCGGTGTGACGTGTGTGTGTGTAAGGAGTCTCCAGTGTGACGTGTGTGTGTGTGTAAGGAGTCTCCAGTGTGACGGTGTGTGTGTGTGTGTAAGGAGTCTCCAGTGTGACGGTGTGTGTGTGTAAGGAGTCTCCGGTGTGACGGTGTGTGTGTGTGTAAGGAGTCTCCAGTGTGACGGTGTGTGTGTGTAAGGAGTCTCCGGTGTGACGGTGTGTGTGTGTGTAAGGAGTCTCCAGTGTGACGGTGTGTGTGTGTGTGTGTAAGGAGTCTCCAGTGTGACGGTGTGTGTGTGTAAGGAGTCTCCGGTGTGACGGTGTGTGTGTGTAAGGAGTCTCCGGTGTGACGGTGTGTGTGTGTGTAAGGAGTCTCCAGTGTGACGGTGTGTGTGTGTGTGTGTAAGGAGTCTCCAGTGTGACGGTGTGTGTGTGTAAGGAGTCTCCGGTGTGACGGTGTGTGTGTGTGTAAGGAGTCTCCAGTGTGACGGTGTGTGTGTGTAAGGAGTCTCCGGTGTGACGGTGTGTGTGTAAGGAGTCTCCGGTGTGACGGTGTGTGTGTGTGTGTGTGTAAGGAGTCTCCGGTGTGACGGTGTGTGTGTGTGTGTAAGGAGTCTCCAGTGTGACGGTGTGTGTGTGTAAGGAGTCTCCGGTGTGACGGTGTGTGTGTGTGTGTGTGTAAGGAGTCTCTGGTGTGACGGTGTGTGTGTAAGGAGTCTCCAGTGTGACGGTGTGTGTGTGTAAGGAGTCTCCGGTGTGACGTGTGTGTGTGTGTAAGGAGTCTCCAGTGTGACGTGTGTGTGTGTGTGTAAGGAGTCTCCGGTGTGACGGTGTGTGTGTGTGTGTAAGGAGTCTCCGGTGTGACGTGTGTGTGTGTGTAAGGAGTCTCCGGTGTGACGTGTGTGTGTGTGTAAGGAGTCTCCAGTGTGACGGTGTGTGTGTGTAAGGAGTCTCCGGTGTGACGGTGTGTGTGTGTGTAAGGAGTCTCCAGTGTGACGGTGTGTGTGTGTGTGTAAGGAGTCTCCGGTGTGACGTGTGTGTGTGTGTGTAAGGAGTCTCCGGTGTGACGGTGTGTGTGTGTGTGTAAGGAGTCTCCGGTGTGACGTGTGTGTGTGTGTAAGGAGTCTCCGGTGTGACGTGTGTGTGTGTGTGTAAGGAGTCTCCGGTGTGACGTGTGTGTGTGTAAGGAGTCTCCGGTGTGACGTGTGTGTGTGTGTAAGGAGTCTCCGGTGTGACGTGTGTGTGTGTGTAAGGAGTCTCTGGTGTGACGTGTGTGTGTGTGTGTGTGTGTAAGGAGTCTCCAGTGTGTGTGTGTGTGTGTGTAAGGAGTCTCCGGTGTGACGTGTGTGTGTGTGTGTGTGTGTGTAAGGAGTCTCCAGTGTGACGGTGTGTGTGTGTAAGGAGTCTCCGGTGTGACGTGTGTGTGTGTGTAAGGAGTCTCCGGTGTGACGTGTGTGTGTGTGTGTAAGGAGTCTCCGGTTTGACGGTGTGTGTGTGTGTGTGTGTAAGGAGTCTCCGGTGTGACGTGTGTGTGTGTGTAAGGAGTCTCCGGTTTGACGGTGTGTGTGTGTAAGGAGTCTCCGGTGTGACGTGTGTGTGTGTGTAAGGAGTCTCCGGTTTGACGGTGTGTGTGTGTAAGGAGTCTCCGGTGTGACGGTGTGTGTGTGTGTGTGTGTAAGGAGTCTCCGGTGTGACGGTGTGTGTGTGTGTGTGTGTAAGGAGTCTCCGGTTTGACGGTGTGTGTGTGTGTAAGGAGTCTCCGGTGTGACGGTGTGTGTGTGTGTGTGTGTAAGGAGTCTCCGGTTTGACGGTGTGTGTGTGTGTGTGTGTAAGGAGTCTCCGGTTTGACGGTGTGTGTGTGTGTGTGTGTAAGGAGTCTCCGGTTTGACGATGTGTGTGTGTGTAAGGAGTCTCCGGTGTGACGGTGTGTGTGTGTGTGTGTGTAAGGAGTCTCTGTGTGACGGTGTGTGTGGAAGGAGTCTCCGGTGTGACGTGTGTGTGTGTGTGTGTGTGTGTGTGTAAGGAGTCTCCGGTGTGACGGTGTGTGTGTGTGTAAGGAGTCTCCGGTTTGACGGTGTGTGTGTGTGTGTGTGTAAGGAGTCTCCGGTGTGACGGTGTGTGTCACATGACCTTTTTCCATCGCTCCAAAGTGTTATGTGACTTGACGGAGTGTTTCAGTGATCTCTGATCTTCATGACTCCATTCAGGATGTTGAGGTTCCACACAGTCTTTTCAGGGTTCATCATGTCATGGACGGTTCTTAACCCAGTTCAGTTTTCTTTTCTTGATGCAGGTCAGTTTTTTTTTTTTTTTTTTTTTGCCAGTTGGTGTGTGTGTGTGTGTGTGTGTGTGTGTGTGTGTGTGCTCCATTCGTATGTTCGGCTGCCCGTAGCTGTTCCTGTTAAATGATTTGATTTGGAAGTGTTCAGGACTTCAGAGAGAACTCGAGCTCTGGAATGCAAACCTGGGGTTTCTGTGGTTGTGTAGTTTGTGTTTGAACAAATCGAGCCTCGGCTGTGTTTTGACAGTGTCTTCCTGTCGGCCGAGCTGCAGGGTTCAAACGCCTGAGACTGGAGACGGAGAACCAGAAACACAGTCTTCAGCTCTATTTCCTTATCCACAGCAGATTATAAATGTCTGACTTGTTAATGAGTGGAGTTACGCTGTACATCAGGGAAGTGAGTTCTTATTGTCACTTGTGTTACAGCAGCTATAAACACTCGTCTCTCTACACACTTATTCTGAATATTACTGAGAACCCAGAGTGTGTAGTGTGTGAGTGTAGTGTGTGTGTGAGTGTAGTGTGTGTGTGTGTGTGAGTGTAGTGTGTGTGTGAGTGCAGTGTGTGTGTGAGTGTAGTGTGTGTGTGAGTGTAGTGTGTGTGTGAGTGTAGTGTGTGTGCGTGAGAGTAGTGTGTGTGTGAGAGTAGTGTGTGTGTGAGTGCAGTGTGTGTGTGAGTGCAGTGTGTGTGTGAGTGTAGTGTGTGAACGCAGTGTGAGTGTAGTGTGTGAGTGTAGTGTGTGTGTGTGTGAATGCAGTGTGTGTGTGTAGTGTGTAGTGTGTGAGCGCAGTGTGTGAGTGTAGTGTGTATTGTGTGAACGCAGTGTGTAGTGTGTCAACACATTGTGTAGTGTGTGAGCGCAGTGTGTGAGTGTAGTGTGTGAGTGTAGTGTGTGAATGCAGTGTGTAGTGTGTAGTGTGTGAGCGTAGCGTGTGAGTGCAGTGTGTGTGCGTGTAGTGTGCATTGTGTGAGTGTAGTGTGTGAGCGCAGTGTGTGTGTGTGTGTGTAGTGTGCAGTGTGCAGTGTGAGTGTGTCAACACATTGTGCAGTGTGTGAACGCAGTGTGTGAACGCAGTGTGTGTGTGTAGTGTGTGAGCGTAGCATGTGAGCGCAGTGTGTGAGTGTAGTGTGTGAGTGTAGTGTGTGAATGCAGTGTGTAGTGTGTAGTGTGTGAGCGTAGCGTGTGAGTGCAGTGTGTGTGCGTGTAGTGTGCATTGTGTGAGTGTAGTGTGTGAGCGCAGTGTGTGTGTGTGTAGTGTGCAGTGTGAGTGTAGTGTGTCAACACATTGTGTAGTGTGTGAACGCAGTGTGTGTGTATAGTGTGTGAGCGCAGTGTGTAGTGTGTGAGCGCAGTGTGTGGGCCAGTGTGTGAGTGTAGTGTGTGAATGCAGTGTGTGTGTGTAGTGTGTGAGCGCAGTGTGTGGGCCAGTGTGTGAGTGTAGTGTGTGAATGCAGTGTGTGTGTGTAGTGTGTGAGCGTAGCGTGTGAGTGCAGTGTGTGTGCATGTAGTGTGCATTGTGTGAGTGTAG
The DNA here is from genome assembly GCA_030522415.1 of Channallabes apus. NCBI lineage: Eukaryota > Metazoa > Chordata > Actinopteri > Siluriformes > Clariidae > Channallabes > Channallabes apus. The sequence continues at coordinate 872,583 of CM060123.1, forward strand.
TGTGTGAGCGCAGTGTGTGTGTGTGTGTAGTGTGCAGTGTGCAGTGTGAGTGTGTCAACACATTGTGTAGTGTGTGAACGCAGTGTGTGAACGCAGTGTGTGTGTGTAGTGTGTGAGCGTAGCGTGTGAGTGCAGTGTGTGTGCGTGTGTGTGTGTGTAGTGTGCAGTGTGAGTGTAGTGTGTGAGCGCAGTGTGTGTGTGTGTGTAGTGTGCAGTGTGAGTGTAGTGTGTGAGCGCAGTGTGTGTGTGTGTGTGTGTGTGTAGTGTGCAGTGTGAGTGTAGTGTGTGAGCGCAGTGTGTGTGTGTGTGTGTGTGTGTGTAGTGTGCAGTGTGAGTGTAGTGTGTGAGCGCAGTGTGTAGTGTGTGAGCGCAGTGTCTGTGTAGTGTGTAGCGTAGCGTGTGAGCGCAGTGTGTGTGTGAGTGTAGTGTGTGAGTGTAGTGTGTGAGCGCAGTGTGTGTGTGAGTGTAGTGTGTGAGTGTATTGTGTGAGCACGTGAGTGTAGTGTGTGAGCGCAGTGTGTGTGTGAGTGTAGTGTGTCTGTGTGAGTGTAGTGTGTGTGTGTGAGTGTAGTGTGTGTGTGTGAGTGTAGTGTGTGAACGCAGTGTGTGAGTGTAGTGTGTAGTGTGTGAATGCAGTGTGTGAGTGTAGTGTGTAGTGTGTGAGCGCAGTGTGTGATTGTAGTGTGTAGTGTGTGAATGCAGTTTGCGAGTGTAGTGTGTGAGCGCAGTGTGTGATTGTAGTGTGTAGTGTGTGAGCGCAGTGTGTGATTGTAGTGTGTAGTGTGTGAATGCAGTTTGCGAGTGTAGTGTGTGAGCGCAGTGTGTGATTGTAGTGTGTAGTGTGTGAGCGCAGTGTGTGAGTGTAGTGTGTAGTGTGTGAACACAGTGTGTGTAGTGTGTAGTGCGTGAACGCAGTGTGTGAGCGCAGTGTGTAGTGTGTGAGCGCAGTGTGTAGTGTGTGATTGTAGTGTGTAGTGCGTGAGCGCAGTGTGTAGTGTGTGAGCGCAGTGTGTAGTGTGTGAGCGCAGTGTGTAGTGTGTGAGTGTAGTGTGTAGTGTGTGAGCGCAGTGTGCAGTGTGTGAGCGCAGTGTGTAGTGTGTGAGTGTAGTGTGTAGTGTGTGAGCGCAGTGTGTGGGCCAGTGTGTAGTGTGTGAACGCAGTGTGTGAGTGTAGTGTGTGAGCGCAGTGTGTAGTGTGTGAACCAATGTGTGAGTGTAGTGTGGAGTGTGTGAGCGCAGTGTGTAGTGTGTGAACGCAGTGTGTGAGTGTAGTGTGTGAACGCAGTGTGTGAGTGTAGTGTGTGAGCGCAGTGTGTAGTGTGTGAACCAATGTGTGAGTGTAGTGTGGAGTGTGTGAGCGCAGTGTGTAGTGTGTGAACGCAGTGTGTGAGTGTAGTGTGTGAACGCAGTGTGTGAGTGTAGTGTGTGAATGCAGTGTGTGAGTGTAGTGTGTATTGTGTGAACGCAGTGTGTGAGTGTAGTGTGTAGTGTGTGAGCGCAGTGTGTGAGTGTAGTGTGTAGTGTGTGAGCGCAGTGTGTGATTGTAGTGTGAACAGGTAGCTTCCTGTTTTCGTATTGTTGCCGCGAAAGTTTCGCAACGCGCGAGTTTCCTCAACTAAACAACTAAACAACTAAAACTCCGACACAGAGGTACGTTATAATGTCTACCGTTCAGCTTGTTCAGTGTGTAGAGTGCAGGATGTTTAGACATTCTTCCTCCGTCATTAGCGATAATTGTATTTGTGATAGGTGTGTGTTAGTGAGCACTCTGACGGAGAAGATATCAGCATTAGAGGAGCGCATCCAGACTTTAGAGAGAGTTAGACAGTGTGAGAGCAGCGTTATTCCTGTAGCGGACAGTCTGGGTGCCACAGGCGGAGATAAACAGCCCCCGACTCCGGCATTAGAGCCCTCACAGCGGGGCGAGTGGGTGACGACTCGGCGGCATACTCGTTCAGCCAAAGCTAACGCTAAGGCTAGCCCACCGGAGCACACCTCCTCTGCGCCTCACGTGTCCAACAGGTTTGCTCTCCTCAGTGCTGCACCCGCTGAGAAACCTGAAAGAGCTCTGGTTATAGGAGACTCTATACTGAGACACGTGACATTAGCTAGACCTTTAGGGGCGCCAGCGGCAGTGGTTAGGTGTATCCCGGGGGGCCAGAGCACCGGACATAGCAGGTAATCTTAGGGCTCTAGGACAACACAGGTTCTCTAAGATAGTGGTACGTGCTGGAGCTAACGATATACGCCTTCGTCAGTCAGAGGTTAGTAAGAGTAACTTTACAGAGGTGTTTAAATTAGCGAAGGCGATGTCCGATGAAGTAGTATGCTCTGGTCCCATCCCAATGAGACGTGGCGACATAGCTTACAGCAGGTTATGGTCGCTGAACCGCTGGATGTCCAGGTGGTGCTCCGAAAATAATGTGGGCTACATAGATAATTGGAAGACCTTTGAGGGCAAAGCTGGCCTGTTAGGGCGGGACGGTGTCCATCCCACTCGGGAAGGTGCTGCTCTCATTTCCTGTAGTATAGCTCATAGTCTCAGTAGAGGCCTAGTTAATCAGTGACAATCCAGAGCCCAGGCCAGGGAGCAGACAGACAGGCTAAACCAACCGTCTGCTAGCTGCATAGAGTCGTCACTCAGGGTTCACCATATTGAGACTGTGTCTGTTCCCCCGATCTAAGCAAAAATGTAGAAAGACTCAGAAAGTCTGTTTCAATAATCTAATTAACATAAAGTCCACAAACTCGGATCATACTGAATGCGCAGCCGGCACCTCTGATCTGAAGCTAGGATTGTTAAATATTAGATCTCTCACATCAAAAGCAGTTATTGTTAATGAAATTATCACAGATCAGGCGTTTGATATACTCTGTTTAACTGAAACATGGGTTAAACAGGACGAGTATGTAGCTCTAAATGAAGCTAGTCCTCCTGGATACAGCTACATACACCAGCCTCGGTTAACTGGTAGAGGAGGAGGCGTCGCAGTTATTCATAATGATAACCTGTCTATCGTACAAAAACACAGACACAAATTTAACTCATTTGAAATTCTCTATAGTAACATAAGTGTATTTAAGTATATTAAATCAGCTCAGTCGATTCCACTAATTATAATTTACAGACCTCCAGGGCCGTATTCTGAATTTCTTAGTGAATTTGCAGATTTCATCTCAGACCTGGTCATTTCTGTAGACAAAGTGTTAATTGCTGGAGATTTTAACATTCATTTTGAGAATCCAGAAGACCCTCTGAGAACAGCATTTATATCCATACTGGACTCCGTAGGCGTAAATCAGTGTGTAGTAGGACCCACTCATAAAGCAGGTCACACTTTAGATTTAGTAATATTCTTCGGATTAATTATAAGAAATGTATTCACAATTCCACTGTCTGAAATTATCTCAGATCACTATCTTGTCTCCATTCAAGTGTGTCACAGTGATAATGTACGCACAGCACCGCGCTACCGTATTAAACGTACATTCACATCAACTACCACACAGAGTTTTATCAGTAATCTCCCAGAGTTACCAACTTCGATTAGGCCACCGTCTGACCCCACAGAACTTGATCAGGCGACTGAATATTTAGAGTCGACACTTCGTTGTACCTTAGATAATGTAGCTCCAGCTAAAAGAAAAATTATTAGAGATAAGAAACTCGCTCCCTGGTATAACGATCACACGCGCACTTTAAAACAGACTGCTCGGAAATTAGAGCGTAAATGGCGTCAAACTAAATTGTTGGTATTTCAAATAGCATGAAAGGAGAACATCCTGAACTATAGGAAAGCTCTTATTGTAGCTAGATCAACGTATCTCTCCACTCTTATAGAAGAAAATAAAAATAATCCTAGATTTTTATTTAATACCGTAGCCAAATTAACCAGAAATAAGACCACTACAGAAATCTCCACAACAACATCATGCAATAGTGAGGACTTCATGAACTTTTTTAATAATAAAATTGTAAATATCAGGCATAAAACTGAGGCTTTGAAACCAAACAATGTAATTGATACAGATGTTAACCTAGCCATGTCAGATTCAAACCTAGAATACTTTACTCCTCTTGAAGAGAATGAACTAATTTCACTCATCTATTCTGCAAATTCATCAACCTGTATATTAGATCCTATACCGACACATTTTCTTAAACAGATAGTACCAGTAATAACAGAACCGTTGTTGAGAATAATTAATTCCTCACTCAGCATTGGTTATCTTCCAAAATCTTTTAAAGTAGCAGTTATTAAACCAATAATTAAGAAACCTGACCTCGACCCCTGTCAGCTGTCCAATTACAGGCCAATATCAAACCTCCCCTTTATCTCTAAGATTCTGGAAAAGATAGTAGCGGAGCAGCTATGCTCATATCTACATAGAAATGGCATACATGAACTGTATCAGTCAGGATTTAGGCCTCATCACAGCACAGAAACAGCACTCGTTAAAGTAGTAAATGACCTCCTATTGGCCTCTGATCAGGGTTGTGTAACTATGCTTGTACTACTCGACCTCAGTGCAGCTTTTGACACTATTGATCATGCTATTCTTCTTCACAGATTAGAAAATTTAGTAGGAATTAAGGGTACAACCCTCTCCTGGCTCAGATCCTATTTGACCGATCGTTATCAGTATGTAGACTTAAATGGTGATTATTCTGCATGTTCTCTAGTGGAGTTTGGCGTTCCGCAGGGTTCAGTTTTAGGCCCACTGCTTTTTTCCCTTTACATGCTTCCTCTGGGCAACATAATCCGTAAGCATGGTATTAGTTTTCATTGTTATGCTGACGACACACAGCTATACGTCTCAACAAAACCTGATGAGAAAAACCATCTTACTAAAGTTGAGCAATGTATGCAGGACATAAGAAATTGGATGCTAATTAACTTCCTTCTGCTTAATCCGGATAAGACAGAAGTTCTAGTCATAGGACCGCATACAGATAGAAGTAAAATCTTAGATCACACCGTAACTTTAGATGGCCTTTCTGTTCCATTAAGTGCAACAGTAAAAGACCTCGGCGTGATTATAGATTCCAGCCTTTCATTTGAAGCTCATGTAGATAATATCACCAGGATAGCATTCTTTCACCTTAGAAATATCGCCAAAATAAGAAATATATTGTCGCTAAATGATGCAGAAAAACTAGTTCATGCTTTTATCACTTCTAGGTTGGACTATTGTAATGCCTTACTGTCTGGTTGTTCAGTTAGGTGCATAAACAAGCTTCAGCTAGTCCAGAATGCAGCAGCGAGAGTCCTCACTAGAACCAGATGATATGAGCACATCACCCCTATCCTATCTTCACTACATTGGCTCCCTGTGAAATTTCGCATTGATTTTAAAATACTACTCTTGACATATAAAGCATTAAATGGTCTCGCCCCGCAGTATCTCAGAGAACTGCTAGTGTCTTACGATCCGCCACGCCTACTTCGGTCAAAGGATGCAGGCTGCTTGTCAGTACCGCGTATTATGAAAACTACAGCTGGGGGGAGAGCTTTTTCTTACAAAGCCCCAAAATTATGGAATAGTCTTCCAAATAGTGTTCGGGACTCAGACACAGTCTCAGTGTTTAAGTCTAGGCTCAAAACCTATTTATTTAGCCAAGGATTTTTATAAATAGATTTGCCATAAGGTAAAGGAGCAGATCTGGGGGACTCATGGACGTAGAGTATTATGGTGAACTGGTATGTTTAGATGCTGTCTTCCTCAGTCTCATTTGATCACTCAGGTTTGTTGACGGTGAGGTGATTGTTTGCTTTACATCTCAGTTCCCCCTCATGTTTGTGTTTCCTTCTGGCTCTCCCTTTTAGTTATGATGTCATAGTTAGTCCTGCCGGAGTCCCTGCTTGCACTCTACAGTAAATATACATTCACATTATACATTATGTGACTGTGACCATACCTAACTGCAATCTCTCCTCCTCTTCTCTTCCTCCCCCTCTTTCTCTTTCCTCTCTCCCCCTGTCTACCCCTTTCACTCTTTCTCTCTCTCTCTCTGTCGAGCTACACATGTGGTTCCTGAGCTGCCAGTGATCCAGACTCCCTCTGCCCTCCGGACCTGTCTGATCCATCCTGGTGCCCGGTTTCTGGTTGGAGGTCTCATCGCATGGATGCCCCGTGTGTCACTTTAGGATGCGTCTGGTGTCTGGGGATGATTCTCTATACTTAGAAGATGGTTCTGGCCTCGACTGGTGTGGTCAGCTGTTTCTCTGAGGACTTGACAATTCGATAGTTCAGGACTGGAACTTTCTACAAGTCTATCTGAGTCTCGAATAACTACTGGACTCCATTTTACATCAACTATTATAACATCAATTAACATCAACTATTATAGCTGAACCTAACACTGTATAAATGCAGATCATTTCCTGCTATCTGTTTCACCCAGATGAGGATGGGTTCCCTGTTGAGTCTGGTTCCTCTCAAGGTTTCTTCCTATTACCATCTCAGGGAGTTTTTCCTTGCCACTGTCGCCCTCGGGCTTGCTCGCCAGGGAATATCTGAACATTTTGATTCATACACATTCACATTCCATACAAACTTAAATAATTCTTTTGATTGTGTAAAGCTGTTTTGAGACAATGTCAATTGTTAAAAGCGCTATACAAATAAAACTGAAATTGAATAGTGTGTGAGCGCAGTGTGTAGTGTGTCAACACAGTGTGTAGTGTGTGAGCGCAGTGTATGAACGTAGTGTGTAGTGTGTGAACGCAGTGTGTGAGTGTAGTGTGTGAATGCAGTGTGTGAGTGTAGTGTGTATTGTGTGAACGCAGTGTGTAGTGTGTCAACACATTGTGTAGTGTGTGAGCGCAGTGTGTGAGCGCAGTGTGTGAGCGCAGTGTGTAGTGTGTGAACCAGTGTGTGAGTGTAGTGTGGAGTGTGTGAGCGCAGTGTGTGAGTGTAGTGTGTAGTGTGTGAACGCAGTGTGTGTGTAGTGTGTGAACGCAGTGTGTGAGTGTAGTGTGGAGTGTGTGAGCGCAGTGTGTAGTGTGTCAACACAGTGTGTAGTGTGTGAGCGCAGTGTATGAACGCAGTGTGTGAGCGCAGTGTGTATTGTGTGAACGTAGTGTGCAGTGTGTGAGCGCAGTGTAGGTTGTCAACACAGTGTGTAGTGTGTGAGCGCAGTGTGTGGGCCAGTGTGTGAGCGCAGTGTGTGAGCGTAGCGTGTGTGAGTGTAGTGTGTGAGCGCAGTGTGTGTGTGGGAGTGTAGTGTGTGTGTTTGAGTGTAGTGTGTGTGTGGGAGTGTAGTGTGTGTGTGGGAGTGTAGTGTGTGAGCGCAGTGTGTGTGTGAGTGTAGTGTGTGTGTGTGAGTGTAGTGTGAGCGCAGTGTGTGTGTGTGTGAGTGTAGTGTGTGTGTGTGAGTGTAGTGTGTGTGTGTGAGTGTAGTATGTGTGTGTGAGTGTAGTGTGTGTGTGTGAGTGTAGTGTGTGAGCGCAGTGTGTGTGTGTGAGTGTAGTGTGTGTGTGTGAGTGTAGTGTGTGTGTGTGAGTGTAGTGTGCAGTGTGTGAGTGTAGTGTGTGTGAGTGTAGTGTGCAGTGTGTGAGTGTAGTGTGTGTGAGTGTAGTGTGTGTGTGTGAGTGTAGTGTGTGTGAGTGTAGTGTGTGTGTGTGAGTGTAGTGTGCAGTGTGTGAGTGTAGTGTGTGTGAGTGTAGTGTGTGTGTGTGAGTGTAGTGTGTGTGTGAGTGTAGTGTGTGTGTGTGAGTGTAGTGTGTGTGAGTGTAGTGTGTGTGTGTGAGTGTAGTGTGCAGTGTGTGAGTGTAGTGTGTGTGAGTGTAGTGTGTGAGCGCAGTGTGTGTGTGAGTGTAGTGTGTGTGTGTGAGTGTAGTGTGTGAGTGTAGTGTGTGTGAGTGTAGTGTGTGTGTGTGAGTGTAGTGTGTGTGAGTGTAGTGTGTGTGTGTGAGTGTAGTGTGTGTGAGTGTAGTGTGTGTGTGAGTGTAGTGTGCAGTGTGTGAGTGTAGTGTGTGTGAGTGTAGTGTGTGTGTGTGAGTGTAGTGTGTGTGTGAGTGTAGTGTGTGTGAGTGTAGTGTGTGTGTGAGTGTAGTGTGTGTGTGTGAGTGTAGTGTGTTTGTGTGAGTGTAGTGTGTGTGTGTGAGTGTAGTGTGCAGTGTGTGAGTGTAGTGTGTGTGAGTGTAGTGTGTGTGTGTGAGTGTAGTGTGTGTGAGTGTAGTGTGTGTGTGAGTGTAGTGTGTGTGTGAGTGTTGTGTGTGTGTGTGTGAGTGTAGTGTGTGTGTGTGAGTGTAGTGTGTGTGTGTGAGTGTAGTGTGTGTGTGTGAGTGTAGTGTGCAGTGTGTGAGTGTAGTGTGTGTGAGTGTAGTGTGTGAGCGCAGTGTGTGTGTGAGTGTAGTGTGTGTGTGTGAGTGTAGTGTGTGAGCGCAATGTGTGTGTGTGAGTGTAGTGTGTGTGAGTGTAGTGTGCAGTGTGTGAGTGTAGTGTGTGTGAGTGTAGTGTGTGAGCGCAGTGTGTGTGTGAGTGTAGTGTGTGTGTCTGAGTGTAGTGTGTGAGCGCAGTGTGTGTGTGTGAGTGTAGTGTGTGTGAGTGTAGTGTGTGTGTGTGAGTGTAGTGTGTGTGTGTGAGTGTAGTGTGTTTGAGTGTAGTGTGTGTGTGTGAGTGTAGTGTGTGTGTGAGTGTAGTGAGTGTAGTGTGTGTGTGTGTGAGTGTAGTGTGTGTGTGTGAGTGTAGTGTGTTTGTGTCAGTGTAGTGTGTGTGAGTGTGAGTGTAGTGTGCAGTGTGTGAGTGTAGTGTGTGTGAGTGTAGTGTGTGTGTGTGAGTGTAGTGTGTGTGTGTAGTGTGTGTGTGAGTGTAGTGTGTGTGTGTGAGTGTAGTGTGTGTGTGTGAGTGTAGTGTGTGTGAGTGTAGTGTGTGTGTGTGAGTGTAGTGTGCAGTGTGTGAGTGTAGTGTGTGTGAGTGTAGTGTGTGTGTGAGTGTAGTGTGTGTGTGAGTGTAGTGTGTGTGTGTGAGTGTAGTGTGTGTGAGTGTAGTGTGCAGTGTGTGAGTGTAGTGTGTGTGTGTGTGAGTGTAGTGTGTGTGAGTGTAGTGTGCAGTGTGTGAGTGTAGTGTGTGTGTGTGAGTGTAGTGTGTGTGAGTGTAGTGTGCAGTGTGTGAGTGTAGTGTGTGTGAGTGTAGTGTGTGTGTGAGTGTAGTGTGTGTGTGTGAGTGTAGTGTGCAGTGTGTGAGTGTAGTGTGTGTGAGTGTAGTGTGTGTGTGAGTGTAGTGTGTGTGTGTGAGTGTAGTGTGTGTGAGTGTAGTGTGTGTGTGTGAGTGTAGTGTGTGTGTGTGAGTGTAGTGTGTGTGTGTGAGTGTAGTGTGCAGTGTGTGAGTGTAGTGTGTGTGAGTGTAGTGTGTGTGTGTGAGTGTAGTGTGTGTGTGGGAGTGTAGTGTGTGAGCGCAGTGTTTGTGTGTGTGTGAGTGTAGTGTGTGTGTGTGAGTGTAGTGTGCAGTGTGTGAGTGTAGTGTGTGTGAGTGTAGTGTGTGTGTGAGTGTAGTGTGTGTGTGAGTGTAGTGTGTGTGTGTGAGTGTAGTGTGTGTGAGTGTAGTGTGCAGTGTGTGAGTGTAGTGTGTGTGTGTGTGAGTGTAGTGTGTGTGAGTGTAGTGTGCAGTGTGTGAGTGTAGTGTGTGTGTGTGAGTGTAGTTTGTGTGAGTGTAGTGTGCAGTGTGTGAGTGTAGTGTGTGTGAGTGTAGTGTGTGTGTGAGTGTAGTGTGTGTGTGTGAGTGTAGTGTGCAGTGTGTGAGTGTAGTGTGTGTGAGTGTAGTGTGTGTGTGAGTGTAGTGTGCAGTGTGTGAGTGTAGTGTGTGTGTGTGAGTGTAGTGTGTGTGAGTGTAGTGTGTGTGTGTGAGTGTAGTGTGTGTGTGTGAGTGTAGTGTGTGTGTGTGAGTGTAGTGTGCAGTGTGTGAGTGTAGTGTGTGTGAGTGTAGTGTGTGTGTGTGAGTGTAGTGTGTGTGTGGGAGTGTAGTGTGTGAGCGCAGTGTGTGTGTGTGTGTGAGTGTAGTGTGTGTGTGGGAGTGTAGTGTGTGAGCGCAGTGTGTGTGTGAGTGTAGTGTGTGTGTGTGAGTGTAGTGTGTGAGCGCAGTGTGTGTGTGTGAGTGTAGTGTGTGTGAGTGTAGTGTGTGTGTGTAGTATGTGTGTGAGTGTAGTGTGTGTGTGTGAGTGTAGTGTGTGTGAGTGTAGTGTGTGTGTGTAAGTGTAGTGTGCAGTGTGTGAGTGTAGTGTGTGTGAGTGTAGTGTGTGAGAGTGTAGTGTGTGTGTGAGTGTAGTGTGTGTGTGTGTGAGTGTAGTGTGTGTGAGTGTAGTGTGTGTGTGTGAGTGTAGTGTGTGTGTGAGTGTAGTGTGTGTGTGAGTGTAGTGTGCAGTGTGTGAGTGTAGTGTGTGTGAGTGTAGTGTGCAGTGTGTGAGTGTTGTGTGTGTGAGTGTAGTGTGCAGTGTGTGAGTGTAGTGTGTGTGTGTGTGAGTGTAGTGTGTGTGTGAGTGTAGTGTGTGTGTGTGTGTGAGTGTAGTGTGCAGTGTGTGAGTGTAGTGTGTGTGTGTGAGTGTAGTGTGCAGTGTGTGAGTGTAGTGTGTGTGAGTGTAGTGTGTGTGTGAGTGTAGTGTGTGTGTGTGAGTGTAGTGTGTGTGTGAGTGTAGTGTGTGTGTGTGAGTGTAGTGTGTGTGTGTGAGTGTAGTGTGCAGTGTGTGAGTGTAGTGTGTGTGAGTGTAGTGTGTGTGTGTGAGTGTAGTGTGTGTGTGAGTGTAGTGTGTGTGTGTGAGTGTAGTGTGTGTGAGTGTAGTGTGCAGTGTGTGAGTGTAGTGTGTGTGAGTGTAGTGTGTGTGAGTGTAGTGTGTGTGAGTGTAGTGTGCAGTGTGTGAGTGTAGTGTGTGTGTGTGAGTGTAGTGAGTGTGTGTGAGTGTAGTGTGTGTGTGTGAGTGTAGTGTGTGTGAGTGTAGTGTGTGTGTGTGAGTGTAGTGTGTGTGTGTGAGTGTAGTGTGCAGTGTGTGAGTGTAGTGTGTGTGTGTGAGTGTAGTGTGTGTGTGAGTGTAGTGTGTGTGTGTGAGTGTAGTGTGTGTGAGTGTAGTGTGCAGTGTGTGAGTGTAGTGTGTGTGAGTGTAGTGTGTGTGAGTGTAGTGTGCAGTGTGTGAGTGTAGTGTGTGTGTGTGAGTGTAGTGTGTGTGAGTCTAGTGTGCAGTGTGTGAGTGTAGTGTGCAGTGTGTGAGTGTAGTGTGTGTGTGTGAGTGTAGTGTGTGTGAGTGTAGTGTGCAGTGTGTGAGTGTAGTGTGTGTGAGTGTAGTGTGTGTGTGTGAGTGTAGTGTGTGTGAGTGTAGTGTGTGTGTGTGAGTGTAGTGTGTGTGAGTGTAGTGTGTGTGTGAGTGTAGTGTGTGTGTGTGTGTGTAGTGTGTGTGTGTGAGTGTAGTATGTGTGTGTGAGTGTAGTGTGTGCGAGTGTAGTGTGTGTGTGTGAGTGTAGTGTGTGTGAGTGTAGCGTGTGTGTGTGAGTGTAGTGTGTGTGAGTCTAGTGTGTGTGTGTGAGTGTAGTGTTCAGTGTGTGAGTGTAGTGTGTGTGAGTCTAGTGTGTGTGTGTGAGTGTAGTGTGTGTGTGAGTGTAGTGTGTGTGTGTGAGTGTAGTGTGTGTGAGTGTAGTGTGCAGTGTGTGAGTGTAGTGTGTGTGAGTGTAGTGTGCAGTGTGTGAGTGTAGTGTGTGTGTGTGAGTGTAGTGTGTGTGAGTGTAGTGTGCAGTGTGTGAGTGTAGTGTGTGTGTGTGTGAGTGTAGTGTGTGTGTGTGAGTGTAGTGTGTGTGTGAGTGTAGTGTGTGTGTGTGAGTGTAGTGTGTGTGAGTGTAGTGTGTGTGTGTGAGTGTAGTGTGCAGTGTGTGAGTGTAGTGTGTGTGAGTGTAGTGTGTGTGTGTGAGTGTAGTGTGTGTGTGTGAGTGTAGTGTGCAGTGTGTGAGTGTAGTGTGTGTGAGTGTAGTGTGTGTGTGTGAGTGTAGTGTGTGTGTGAGTGTAGTGTGTGTGTGAGTGTAGTGTGCAGTGTGTGAGTGTAGTGTGTGTGAGTGTAGTGTGTGTGTGTGAGTGTAGTGTGCAGTGTGTGAGTGTAGTGTGCAGTGTGTGAGTGCAGTGTGCAGTGTGTGAGTGTAGTGTGTGTGAGTGTAGTGTGTGTGTGTGAGTGTAGTGTGTGTGTGAGTGTAGTGTGTGTGTGTGTGAGTGTAGTGTGTGTGAGTGTAGTGTGCAGTGTGTGAGTGTAGTGTGTGTGAGTGTAGTGTGCAGTGTGTGAGTGTAGTGTGTGTGAGTGTAGTGTGTGTGTGTGAGTGTAGTGTGTGTGTGTGAGTGTAGTGTGCAGTGTGTGAGTGTTGTGTGTGTGAGTGTAGTGTGTGTGTGAGTGTAGTGTGTGTGTGTGAGTGTAGTGTGTGTGTGTGAGTGTAGTGTGCAGTGTGTGAGTGTAGTGTGTGTGAGTGTAGTGTGTGTGTGAGTGTAGTGTGTGTGTGTGAGTGTAGTGTGTGTGAGTGTAGTGTGTGTGTGTGAGTGTAGTGTGTGTGTGTGAGTGTAGTGTGCAGTGTGTGAGTGTAGTGTGTGTGAGTGTAGTGTGTGTGTGAGTGTAGTGTGTGTGTGTGAGTGTAGTGTGTGTGAGTGTAGTGTGCAGTGTGTGAGTGTAGTGTGTGTGTGTGTGTGTGTAGTGTGTGTGAGTGTAGTGTGCAGTGTGTGAGTGTAGTGTGTGTGTGTGAGTGTAGTGTGTGTGAGTGTAGTGTGCAGTGTGTGAGTGTAGTGAGTGTAGTGTGTGTGTGTGAGTGTAGTGTGCAGTGTGTGAGTGTAGTGTGTGTGAGTGTAGTGTGTGTGTGAGTGTAGTGTGTGTGAGTGTAGTGTGTGTGTGTGAGTGTAGTGAGTGTGTGTGAGTGTAGTGTGTGTGTGTGAGTGTAGTGTGCAGTGTGTGAGTGTAGTGTGTGTGAGTGTAGTGTGTGTGTGTGAGTGTAGTGTGTGTGTGGAGTGTAGTGTGTGAGCGCAGTGTGTGTGTGTGTGTGTGAGTGTAGTGTGTGTGTGTGTGAGTGTAGTGTGCAGTGTGTGAGTGTAGTGTGTGTGAGTGTAGTGTGTGTGTGAGTGTAGTGTGTGTGTGAGTGTAGTGTGTGTGTGTGAGTGTAGTGTGTGTGAGTGTAGTGTGCAGTGTGTGAGTGTAGTGTGTGTGTGTGTGAGTGTAGTGTAGTGTGCAGTGTGTGAGTGTAGTGTGTGTGTGTGAGTGTAGTGTGTGTGAGTGTAGTGTGCAGTGTGTGAGTGTAGTGTGTGTGAGTGTAGTGTGTGTGTGTGAGTGTAGTGTGCAGTGTGTGAGTGTAGTGTGTGTGAGTGTAGTGTGTGTGTGAGTGTAGTGTGCAGTGTGTGAGTGTAGTGTGTGTGTGTGAGTGTAGTGTGTGTGAGTGTAGTGTGTGTGTGTGAGTGTAGTGTGTGTGTGTGAGTGTAGTGTGTGTGTGTGAGTGTAGTGTGCAGTGTGTGAGTGTAGTGTGTGTGAGTGTAGTGTGTGTGTGTGAGTGTAGTGTGTGTGTGGGAGTGTAGTGTGTGAGCGCAGTGTGTGTGTGTGTGTGAGTGTAGTGTGTGTGTGGGAGTGTAGTGTGTGAGCGCAGTGTGTGTGTGAGTGTAGTGTGTGTATGTGAGTGTAGTGTGTGAGCGCAGTGTGTGTGTGTGAGTGTAGTGTGTGTGAGTGTAGTGTGTGTGAGTGTAGTGTGTGTGTGTAGTATGTGTGTGAGTGTAGTGTGTGTGTGTGAGTGTAGTGTGTGTGAGTGTAGTGTGTGTGTGTGAGTGTAGTGTGCAGTGTGTGAGTGTAGTGTGTGTGAGTGTAGTGTGTGTGTGAGAGTGTAGTGTGTGTGTGAGTGTAGTGTGTGTGTGTGTGAGTGTAGTGTGTGTGAGTGTAGTGTGTGTGTGTGAGTGTAGTGTGTGTGTGAGTGTAGTGTGTGTGTGTGAGTGTAGTGTGCAGTGTGTGAGTGTAGTGTGTGTGAGTGTAGTGTGCAGTGTGTGAGTGTAGTGTGTGTGTGTGTGAGTGTAGTGTGTGTGTGAGTGTAGTGTGCAGTGTGTGAGTGTAGTGTGTGTGAGTGTAGTGTGTGTGTGTGAGTGTAGTGTGTGTGTGGGAGTGTAGTGTGTGAGCGCAGTGTGTGTGTGTGTGTGAGTGTAGTGTGTGTGTGGGAGTGTAGTGTGTGAGCGCAGTGTGTGTGTGAGTGTAGTGTGTGTGTGTGAGTGTAGTGTGTGAGCGCAGTGTGTGTGTGTGAGTGTAGTGTGTGTGAGTGTAGTGTGTGTGTGTAGTATGTGTGTGAGTGTAGTGTGTGTGTGTGAGTGTAGTGTGTGTGAGTGTAGTGTGTGTGTGTGAGTGTAGTGTGCAGTGTGTGAGTGTAGTGTGTGTGAGTGTAGTGTGTGAGAGTGTAGTGTGTGTGTGAGTGTAGTGTGTGTGTGTGTGAGTGTAGTGTGTGTGAGTGTAGTGTGTGTGTGTGAGTGTAGTGTGTGTGTGAGTGTAGTGTGTGTGTGAGTGTAGTGTGCAGTGTGTGAGTGTAGTGTGTGTGAGTGTAGTGTGCAGTGTGTGAGTGTTGTGTGTGTGAGTGTAGTGTGCAGTGTGTGAGTGTAGTGTGTCTGTGTGTGAGTGTAGTGTGTGTGTGAGTGTAGTGTGTGTGTGTGTGTGAGTGTAGTGTGCAGTGTGTGAGTGTAGTGTGTGTGTGTGAGTGTAGTGTGCAGTGTGTGAGTGTAGTGTGTGTGAGTGTAGTGTGTGTGTGAGTGTAGTGTGTGTGTGTGAGTGTAGTGTGTGTGTGAGTGTAGTGTGTGTGTGTGAGTGTAGTGTGTGTGTGTGAGTGTAGTGTGCAGTGTGTGAGTGTAGTGTGTGTGAGTGTAGTGTGTGTGTGTGAGTGTAGTGTGTGTGTGAGTGTAGTGTGTGTGTGTGAGTGTAGTGTGTGTGAGTGTAGTGTGCAGTGTGTGAGTGTAGTGTGTGTGAGTGTAGTGTGTGTGAGTGTAGTGTGTGTGAGTGTAGTGTGCAGTGTGTGAGTGTAGTGTGTGTGTGTGAGTGTAGTGTGTGTGTGTGAGTGTAGTGTGTGTGTGTGAGTGTAGTGTGTGTGAGTGTAGTGTGTGTGTGTGAGTGTAGTGTGTGTGTGTGAGTGTAGTGTGCAGTGTGTGAGTGTAGTGTGTGTGTGTGAGTGTAGTGTGTGTGTGAGTGTAGTGTGTGTGTGTGAGTGTAGTGTGTGTGAGTGTAGTGTGCAGTGTGTGAGTGTAGTGTGTGTGAGTGTAGTGTGTGTGAGTGTAGTGTGCAGTGTGTGAGTGTAGTGTGTGTGTGTGAGTGTAGTGTGTCTGAGTGTAGTGTGCAGTGTGTGAGTGTAGTGTGCAGTGTGTGAGTGTAGTGTGTGTGTGTGAGTGTAGTGTGTGTGAGTGTAGTGTGCAGTGTGTGAGTGTAGTGTGTGTGAGTGTAGTGTGTGTGTGTGAGTGTAGTGTGTGTGAGTGTAGTGTGTGTGTGTGAGTGTAGTGTGTGTGAGTGTAGTGTGTGTGTGAGTGTAGTGTGTGTGTGTGTGTGTAGTGTGTGTGTGTGAGTGTAGTATGTGTGTGTGAGTGTAGTGTGTGCGAGTGTAGTGTGTGTGTGTGAGTGTAGTGTGTGTGAGTGTAGCGTGTGTGTGTGAGTGTAGTGTGTGTGAGTCTAGTGTGTGTGTGTGAGTGTAGTGTTCAGTGTGTGAGTGTAGTGTGTGTGAGTCTAGTGTGTGTGTGTGAGTGTAGTGTGTGTGTGAGTGTAGTGTGTGTGTGTGAGTGTAGTGTGTGTGAGTGTAGTGTGCAGTGTGTGAGTGTAGTGTGTGTGAGTGTAGTGTGCAGTGTGTGAGTGTAGTGTGTGTGTGTGAGTGTAGTGTGTGTGAGTGTAGTGTGCAGTGTGTGAGTGTAGTGTGTGTGTGTGTGAGTGTAGTGTGTGTGTGTGAGTGTAGTGTGTGTGAGTGTAGTGTGTGTGTGAGTGTAGTGTGTGTGTGTGAGTGTAGTGTGTGTGAGTGTAGTGTGTGTGTGTGAGTGTAGTGTGCAGTGTGTGAGTGTAGTGTGTGTGAGTGTAGTGTGTGTGTGTGAGTGTAGTGTGTGTGTGTGAGTGTAGTGTGCAGTGTGTGAGTGTAGTGTGTGTGAGTGTAGTGTGTGTGTGTGAGTGTAGTGTGTGTGTGAGTGTAGTGTGTGTGTGAGTGTAGTGTGCAGTGTGTGAGTGTAGTGTGTGTGAGTGTAGTGTGTGTGTGTGAGTGTAGTGTGCAGTGTGTGAGTGTAGTGTGCAGTGTGTGAGTGCAGTGTGCAGTGTGTGAGTGTAGTGTGTGTGAGTGTAGTGTGTGTGTGTGAGTGTAGTGTGTGTGTGTGTGAGTGTAGTGTGTGTGAGTGTAGTGTGCAGTGTGTGAGTGTAGTGTGTGTGAGTGTAGTGTGCAGTGTGTGAGTGTAGTGTGTGTGAGTGTAGTGTGTGTGTGTGAGTGTAGTGTGTGTGTGTGAGTGTAGTGTGCAGTGTGTGAGTGTTGTGTGTGTGAGTGTAGTGTGTGTGTGAGTGTAGTGTGTGTGTGTGAGTGTAGTGTGTGTGTGTGAGTGTAGTGTGCAGTGTGTGAGTGTAGTGTGTGTGAGTGTAGTGTGTGTGTGAGTGTAGTGTGTGTGTGTGAGTGTAGTGTGTGTGAGTGTAGTGTGTGTGTGTGAGTGTAGTGTGTGTGTGTGAGTGTAGTGTGCAGTGTGTGAGTGTAGTGTGTGTGAGTGTAGTGTGTGTGTGAGTGTAGTGTGTGTGTGTGAGTGTAGTGTGTGTGAGTGTAGTGTGCAGTGTGTGAGTGTAGTGTGTGTGTGTGTGAGTGTAGTGTGTGTGAGTGTAGTGTGCAGTGTGTGAGTGTAGTGTGTGTGTGTGAGTGTAGTGTGTGTGAGTGTAGTGTGCAGTGTGTGAGTGTAGTGAGTGTAGTGTGTGTGTGTGAGTGTAGTGTGCAGTGTGTGAGTGTAGTGTGTGTGAGTGTAGTGTGTGTGTGAGTGTAGTGTGTGTGAGTGTAGTGTGTGTGTGTGAGTGTAGTGAGTGTGTGTGAGTGTAGTGTGTGTGTGTGAGTGTAGTGTGCAGTGTGTGAGTGTAGTGTGTGTGAGTGTAGTGTGTGTGTGTGAGTGTAGTGTGTGTGTGGGAGTGTAGTGTGTGAGCGCAGTGTGTGTGTGTGTGTGTGAGTGTAGTGTGTGTGTGTGTGAGTGTAGTGTGCAGTGTGTGAGTGTAGTGTGTGTGAGTGTAGTGTGTGTGTGAGTGTAGTGTGTGTGTGAGTGTAGTGTGTGTGTGTGAGTGTAGTGTGTGTGAGTGTAGTGTGCAGTGTGTGAGTGTAGTGTGTGTGTGTGTGAGTGTAGTGTAGTGTGCAGTGTGTGAGTGTAGTGTGTGTGTGTGAGTGTAGTGTGTGTGAGTGTAGTGTGCAGTGTGTGAGTGTAGTGTGTGTGAGTGTAGTGTGTGTGTGAGTGTAGTGTGTGTGTGTGAGTGTAGTGTGCAGTGTGTGAGTGTAGTGTGTGTGAGTGTAGTGTGTGTGTGAGTGTAGTGTGCAGTGTGAGTGTAGTGTGTGTGTGTGAGTGTAGTGTGTGTGAGTGTAGTGTGTGTGTGTGAGTGTAGTGTGTGTGTGTGAGTGTAGTGTGTGTGTGTGAGTGTAGTGTGCAGTGTGTGAGTGTAGTGTGTGTGAGTGTAGTGTGTGTGTGTGAGTGTAGTGTGTGTGTGGGAGTGTAGTGTGTGAGCGCAGTGTGTGTGTGTGTGTGAGTGTAGTGTGTGTGTGGGAGTGTAGTGTGTGAGCGCAGTGTGTGTGTGAGTGTAGTGTGTGTATGTGAGTGTAGTGTGTGAGCGCAGTGTGTGTGTGTGAGTGTAGTGTGTGTGTGTAGTATGTGTGTGAGTGTAGTGTGTGTGTGTGAGTGTAGTGTGTGTGAGTGTAGTGTGTGTGTGTGAGTGTAGTGTGCAGTGTGTGAGTGTAGTGTGTGTGAGTGTAGTGTGTGTGTGAGAGTGTAGTGTGTGTGTGAGTGTAGTGTGTGTGTGTGTGAGTGTAGTGTGTGTGAGTGTAGTGTGTGTGTGTGAGTGTAGTGTGTGTGTGAGTGTAGTGTGTGTGTGTGAGTGTAGTGTGCAGTGTGTGAGTGTAGTGTGTGTGAGTGTAGTGTGCAGTGTGTGAGTGTAGTGTGTGTGTGTGAGTGTAGTGTGTGTGAGTGTAGTGTGTGTGTGTGTGTGTGAGTGTAGTGTGCAGTGTGTGAGTGTAGTGTGTGTGTGTGTGAGTGTAGTGTGTGTGTGTGAGTGTAGTGTGTGTGTGAGTGTAGTGTGTGTGTGTGAGTGTAGTGTGTGTGTGTGAGTGTAGTGTGCAGTGTGTGAGTGTAGTGTGTGTGAGTGTAGTGTGTGTGTGTGAGTGTAGTGTGTGTGTGAGTGTAGTGTGTGTGTGAGTGTAGTGTGTGTGAGTGTAGTGTGCAGTGTGTGAGTGTAGTGTGTGTGAGTGTAGTGTGTGTGAGTGTAGTGTGTGTGAGTGTAGTGTGCAGTGTGTGAGTGTAGTGTGTGTGTGTGAGTGTAGTGTGTGTGAGTGTAGTGTGCAGTGTGTGAGTGTAGTGTGCAGTGTGTGAGTGTAGTGTGTGTGTGTGAGTGTAGTGTGTGTGAGTGTAGTGTGCAGTGTGTGAGTGTAGTGTGTGTGAGTGTAGTGTGTGTGTGTGAGTGTAGTGTGTGTGAGTGTAGTGTGTGTGTGTGAGTGTAGTGTGTGTGAGTGTAGTGTGTGTGTGAGTGTAGTGTGTGTGTGTGTGTGTAGTGTGTGTGTGTGAGTGTAGTGTGTGTGTGTGAGTGTAGTGTGTGCGAGTGTAGTGTGTGTGTGTGAGTGTAGTGTGTGTGAGTGTAGTGTGTGTGTGTGAGTGTAGTGTGTGTGAGTCTAGTGTGTGTGTGTGAGTGTAGTGTTCAGTGTGTGAGTGTAGTGTGTGTGAGTCTAGTGTGTGTGTGTGAGTGTAGTGTGTGTGTGAGTGTAGTGTGTGTGTGTGAGTGTAGTGTGCAGTGTGTGAGTGTAGTGTGTGTGAGTGTAGTGTGCAGTGTGTGAGTGTAGTGTGTGTGTGTGAGTGTAGTGTGTGTGAGTGTAGTGTGCAGTGTGTGAGTGTAGTGTGTGTGTGTGTGTGAGTGTAGTGTGTGTGTGTGAGTGTAGTGTGTGTGAGTGTAGTGTGTGTGTGAGTGTAGTGTGTGTGTGTGAGTGTAGTGTGTGTGAGTGTAGTGTGTGTGTGTGAGTGTAGTGTGCAGTGTGTGAGTGTAGTGTGTGTGAGTGTAGTGTGTGTGTGTGAGTGTAGTGTGTGTGTGTGAGTGTAGTGTGCAGTGTGTGAGTGTAGTGTGTGTGAGTGTAGTGTGTGTGTGTGAGTGTAGTGTGTGTGTGAGTGTAGTGTGCAGTGTGTGAGTGTAGTGTGTGTGAGTGTAGTGTGTGTGTGTGAGTGTAGTGTGCACTGTGTGAGTGTAGTGTGCAGTGTGTGAGTGCAGTGTGCAGTGTGTGAGTGTAGTGTGTGTGAGTGTAGTGTGTGTGTGTGAGTGTAGTGTGTGTGTGAGTGTAGTGTGTGTGTGTGAGTGTAGTGTGTGTGAGTGTAGTGTGCAGTGTGTGAGTGTAGTGTGTGTGAGTGTAGTGTGTGTGTGTGAGTGTAGTGTGTGTGTGTGAGTGTAGTGTGCAGTGTGTGAGTGTTGTGTGTGTGAGTGTAGTGTGTGTGTGAGTGTAGTGTGTGTGTTGAGTGTAGTGTGTGTGTGTGAGTGTAGTGTGCTGTGTGTGAGTGTAGTGTGTGTGAGTGTAGTGTGTGTGTGAGTGTAGTGTGTGTGTGTGAGTGTAGTGTGTGTGAGTGTAGTGTGTGTGTGTGAGTGTAGTGTGTGTGTGAGTGTAGTGTGCAGTGTGTGAGTGTAGTGTGTGTGAGTGTAGTGTGTGTGTGAGTGTAGTGTGTGTGTGTGAGTGTAGTGTGTGTGAGTGTAGTGTGCAGTGTGTGAGTGTAGTGTGTGTGTGTGTGTGAGTGTAGTGTGTGTGAGTGTAGTGTGCAGTGTGTGAGTGTAGTGTGTGTGTGTGAGTGTAGTGTGTGTGAGTGTAGTGTGCAGTGTGTGAGTGTAGTGTGTGTGTGAGTGTAGTGTGTGTGTGAGTGTAGTGTGCAGTGTGTGAGTGTAGTGTGTGTGAGTGTAGTGTGTGTGTGTGAGTGTAGTGTGTGAGTGTAGTGTGTGTGTGTGAGTGTAGTGTGTGTGTGTGAGTGTAGTGTGTGTGTGTGAGTGTAGTGTGCAGTGTGTGAGTGTAGTGTGTGTGAGTGTAGTGTGTGTGTGTGAGTGTAGTGTGTGTGTGAGTGTAGTGTGTGAGCAGTGTGTGTGTGTGTGTGTGTGAGTGTAGTGTGTGTGTGTGAGTGTAGTGTGCAGTGTGTGAGTGTAGTGTGTGTGAGTGTAGTGTGTGTGTGAGTGTAGTGTGTGTGTGAGTGTAGTGTGTGTGTGTGAGTGTAGTGTGTGTGAGTGTAGTGTGCAGTGTGTGAGTGTAGTGTGTGTGTGTGTGAGTGTAGTGTAGTGTGCAGTGTGTGAGTGTAGTGTGTGTGTGTGAGTGTAGTGTGTGTGAGTGTAGTGTGCAGTGTGTGAGTGTAGTGTGTGTGAGTGTAGTGTGTGTGTGAGTGTAGTGTGTGTGTGTGAGTGTAGTGTGCAGTGTGTGAGTGTAGTGTGTGTGAGTGTAGTGTGTGTGTGAGTGTAGTGTGCAGTGTGTGAGTGTAGTGTGTGTGTGTGAGTGTAGTGTGTGTGAGTGTAGTGTGTGTGTGTGAGTGTAGTGTGTGTGTGTGAGTGTAGTGTGTGTGTGTGAGTGTAGTGTGCAGTGTGTGAGTGTAGTGTGTGTGAGTGTAGTGTGTGTGTGTGAGTGTAGTGTGTGTGTGGGAGTGTAGTGTGTGAGCGCAGTGTGTGTGTGTGTGTGTGAGTGTAGTGTGTGTGTGGGAGTGTAGTGTGTGAGCGCAGTGTGTGTGTGAGTGTAGTGTGTGTGTGTGAGTGTAGTGTGTGAGCGCAGTGTGTGTGTGTGAGTGTAGTGTGTGTGAGTGTAGTGTGTGTGTGTAGTATGTGTGTGAGTGTAGTGTGTGTGTGTGAGTGTAGTGTGTGTGAGTGTAGTGTGTGTGTGTGAGTGTAGTGTGCAGTGTGTGAGTGTAGTGTGTGTGAGTGTAGTGTGTGTGTGAGAGTGTAGTGTGTGTGTGAGTGTAGTGTGTGTGTGTGTGAGTGTAGTGTGTGTGAGTGTAGTGTGTGTGTGTGTGTGAGTGTAGTGTGTGTGTGAGTGTAGTGTGTGTGTGTGAGTGTAGTGTGCAGTGTGTGAGTGTAGTGTGTGTGAGTGTAGTGTGCAGTGTGTGAGTGTTGTGTGTGTGAGTGTAGTGTGCAGTGTGTGAGTGTAGTGTGTGTGTGTGTGAGTGTAGTGTGTGTGTGAGTGTAGTGTGTGTGTGTGTGTGAGTGTAGTGTGCAGTGTGTGAGTGTAGTGTGTGTGTGTGAGTGTAGTGTGCAGTGTGTGAGTGTAGTGTGTGTGAGTGTAGTGTGTGTGTGAGTGTAGTGTGTGTGTGAGTGTAGTGTGTGTGTGTGAGTGTAGTGTGTGTGTGTGAGTGTAGTGTGCAGTGTGTGAGTGTAGTGTGTGTGAGTGTAGTGTGTGTGTGTGAGTGTAGTGTGTGTGTGAGTGTAGTGTGTGTGTGTGAGTGTAGTGTGTGTGAGTGTAGTGTGAGTGTGTGAGTGTAGTGTGTGTGAGTGTAGTGTGTGTGAGTGTAGTGTGTGTGAGTGTAGTGTGCAGTGTGTGAGTGTAGTGTGTGTGTGTGAGTGTAGTGTGTGTGTGTGAGTGTAGTGTGTGTGAGTGTAGTGTGTGTGTGTGAGTGTAGTGTGTGTGTGTGAGTGTAGTGTGCAGTGTGTGAGT
>CM060123.1:894633-897133 GCA_030522415.1 Channallabes apus
GATTGGCTGAGTGCTTTATAGTGTGTTCTGATTGGCTGAGTGCATTATAGTGTGTTCTGATTGGCTGAGTGCATTATAGTGTGTTCTGATTGGCTGAGTGCTTTATAGTGTGTTCTGATTGGCTGAGTGCATTATATTGTGTTCTGATTGGCTGAGTGCATTATAGTGTGTTCTGATTGGCTGAGTGCTTTATAGTGTGTTCTGATTGGCTGAGTGCTTTATAGTGTGTTCTGATTGGCTGAGTGCATTATAGTGTGGTCTGATTGGCTGAGTGCATTATAGTGTGTTCTGATTGGCTGAGTGCTTTATAGTGTGTTCTGATTGGCTGAGTGCATTATAGTGTGTTCTGATTGGCTGACATGATATCATTTGTTACAGATTGAGGTTTACTAGAAAGAGTGGATCATAAGGGCGTTTCATTTACTTTTTCTTTACTATCTCTCTCTCGCTCTCTCTCTCTCTCTCTCTCTCTCTCTCTCTCACACACACACACACACACACACACACACACACACACACATACAGATCCTAGGAATAAAAATGTGACACAACACAAATGATGACACGAATAAATAAACTGGTTTATTTATCTTCTCTTGCTTTCCCCTCCCCTCATCTCTCTCTCTCTCTCTCTCTCTCTCTCTCTCACACACACACACACATACACAATGCTGATGTCCTGATGTGGTATACTCCACACACACTCAGCACCGCTCTCTGATCTCCACGCGATTGGATTCATCACCACCACAACTACAGCAGGTGAGCAGCACACACTCCACACTTAACAAACTGCATGTGTGTGTTTCTGTTTTCTTTGACTTTAAAGCAGTGAGATGATGTTTTAAACATATTTTGAGTTTTCGAATGCTACAACTACTACTGTGTGCGTGTGTGTGTGTGTGTGTGTGTGTGCGTGTGAGAGAGAGAGAGAGAGAGAGACTATCTACCTTTCTTATCACCTTGATTATTACATTAGAAAAATAGTTTATTTGCTTTTCCACTCGCTGCACGCACACACACACACACACACACACACACACACACACACAGTATACACATATACAGCTGAAAGTAGAGCTGCTGTTCTTTTACACCTCACTACTAATGCTTAGAGGCTTTCATTGTGTGTGTGTGTGTGTGTGTGTGTGTGAGAGAGAGAGAGTGTGAGAGTGTGAGGTCACGTGTGCAGGAATTCAGAATGTCATCAATATAATCACTTCATTTTCATCTCTCTCTGTCTCAGTGTCTGTCTTTCTTTGTTTGCCTCTGTCTGTCCTTCTGTCTGTCCTTCTGTCTGTCCCTCTGTCTGTTTCTCTGTCTGTCCTTCTGTCTGTCTCTCTGTCTGTCCCTCTGTCTGTCCTTCTGTCTGTCTCTCTGTCTGTCCCTCTGTCTGTCCCTCTGTCTGTCCTTCTGTCTGTCTCTCTGTCTGTCCCTCTGTCTGTCTCTCTGTCTGTCCCTCTGTCTGTCCTTCTGTCTGTTTCTCTGTCTGTCCTTCTGTCTGTCCTTCTGTCTGTCCCTCTGTCTGTCCTTCTGTCTGTCTCTCTGTCTGTCCCTCTGTCTGTCCCTCTGTCTGTCCTTCTGTCTGTCTCTCTGTCTGTCCCTCTGTCTGTCTCTCTGTCTGTCCCTCTGTCTGTCCTTCTGTCTGTCTCTCTGTCTGTCCCTCTGTCTGTCTCTCTGTCTGTCCTTCTGTCTGTCTCTCTGTCTGTCCCTCTGTCTGTCCTTCTGTCTGTCTCTCTGTCTGTCTCTCTGTCTGTCCCTCTGTCTGTCCTTCTGTCTGTCTCTCTGTCTGTCTCTCTGTCTGTCCCTCTGTCTGTCCTTCTGTCTGTCTCTCTGTCTGTCTCTCTGTCTGTCTCTCTGTCTGTCCCTCTCTCTCTCAGTTCAGTTCAGAAGAGTTTTATTGGCATGAATGTTAACAAAAGTATTACATTGTTGCCAAAGCCATTAGAAAACATTAATTACATTAATCTGAATTTATAAACCATTGCAGTATAAACATATTAGATATGAAAGAATATCATATTAGGTAGACATAAACAAAACAACCCCCCCTCCACAAAACAAACAAACAAACAAACAAACAAACAAAATATATTAGGGTCGGGACTCGATAAAAAAAAAAAGTATCTAATTAATTCGAAGCTTTGTAATTAATTAATCGAAATTAATCGCATTTTAATCGCATATAAATATTTGACCTTATTTTATATCACCCTACAGTAGGTGATACTTGAGGCTCGATGTGCTGCGGTGATTTGCAAATTCCTTGTTCCATAGCTTGCACACAGCCATGCTCTTATCGACGCTTCCATCCATTAATTTTTTTATTTTTTTGGGGGGTTGTCCAAT
Source organism: Channallabes apus (assembly GCA_030522415.1). Classification (NCBI taxonomy): domain Eukaryota; kingdom Metazoa; phylum Chordata; class Actinopteri; order Siluriformes; family Clariidae; genus Channallabes; species Channallabes apus. Next base: position 896,983 of record CM060123.1, read on the forward strand.
TTTCTCCCCTAATTTGTTTTTTATAACAAAATTTCCCATCCACAGTGTAATATATTTGAGTTTGATGTTAATTCACTGGCGGGCCACCAGGGGGCAATACCGCGCTGTATACTATATGTGTCGTGTGCACTGAATGCAGTAAAAGAAGAAA
>CM060123.1:902133-922133 GCA_030522415.1 Channallabes apus
TTTGAGATTACCATAGATTTCTTGATATTGCTTGAGATTACCTGATATTACCTAAGATTTCCAATTATGGCATGAGATAATCTGACATGTTTTAAGATTACCTAAGATTGCCTGAGATTTTTTCTCATTACCTGGAATTACCTGATATTACCAGACACTGAGACTACCTAAGACTAGTTGACGTTACCTAGAGACTGACTGAGATTACCTGAGATTGCTGGAGATCACTACAATTGCACTCCTGTGCACTCCTGCAGCATGTGGTCCTGGAGGCGTCCCTCACTTTACAAGTGGGAATTCCTTGTCACGGGGGACACTTTGTGTTTGTCTGTGTGTGAGTGTGTGTACATGTGTAAACAGTGTAACGTGTAACCACCACCTGATGCTCATCCCAGCAGTCAGCAGCTTGTTTTCTGTCCAGATATTCGAATCTTGTACTCCTGTATGTGATCCTAATAAAACTAAATAAAAACTAAATAAATTGTGTATCTTTGTGATTTTTAGACTAAAATTAGTTACATTAAAATAGTTCTGTGTGTGTGTGTGTGTGTGTGTGTGTGTGTGTGTTTCTTGAGAATCACTAATCTTCTTGTATTATCTGAACTATATGTTTGTACATTGGAAATAGGCATGATGACATAAACTGCAGAAATATGAACACCCCCTCATGACTGATGTGTCACTATGACAACAGGAAGTCGCCGGGTGTTCGCCATGGAAACACAACCAGATGATAAAGACATGGCGGGAGTTTGATGGGGTGATTATAGAGAGACAGCAAGATTGAGAGTGTGTGAGCTCAAAGGAGAAGTCAAGAGTGTGTGAACAAGTGTGTGTGTGTGTGTGTGTGTGTGTGTGTGTGTGTGTGTGTGTTAGAGAGAAAAAGAGACAGAGAGTCTACACTCTAAAAACGGCTTCTTGACTCAGTGGGATGAAGATAATCTTTACTAAAATTAATACAACTTGCATTTTCTGTTAGATATTCCTTCTCACTAATGAGATTTCTGTGTGTGTGTGTGTGTGTGTGTGTGTGTTTATGCAAGCAATCTTGTGAGCATCTGTTATGTTGCCATTATGAGCAGATAAAACAGGGGTGTATTAATATTTGATCATGTTCTGGTCTCATGCAGCCCCACTTCACACACTGCACTTGTCTATGACAGTCTGCTCTCATCTGAACGACTAAAAGGAATAAAAACAACACTTCCTCAGGTAACTTATTATCACAATTAATTATAAAGTTAATGCGAATGGAATAATAATTATTACTATCATTGTTATATTATACAAATGTTAGTTCTGAGTGAGTAATCTGATTGGACGAGAGGCGTTATTCCGCAGGTGATGATAACAGACAGTAACAGCACTGTGGTGTGTACTGTAACTGTGGTGTGTAACTGTATGTATTAGTGGGCGTGTCCCAGGTGTTGTCCAGTGGTTAATGACACTAACTGTGTGTCTCAGCGTGTGTGAGAGTAGGTCTGTACAGTCCGCAGTACTGAGGAGAGAGCAGCTGCCTGACAAAACCCACATTCACACCCAGAGTCACAGGAGCACTTTCAGTAAGAACACACACCTGATAACGTTATGTAACGACTTAAACAACACGCCGTCTCTGCACTAATCACTTCTGTAAATCTGTTTTGTAAGTGAGTCACTTTGTCACTGTTCGTTTGAACTCTCCAACCCCTGATCAAGGGCACTACATAGTGTGTGGAACAAGGGATTGTACACCCTACATAGTGCACTAACTTTTCTTTTAATGCTATGGAAAGTGTAATAAGTGTAAATATAAAGTAAATCTGGTGAGTTTCTCAGGACTGTCCACCACCTCCATGGTTTATTCTCCTCACCTTTCTCCGCTCATTTCTGGTGAGAAGCTTTTCAATCTTTATATGTTTAATTTTGGAATATTGCAGGTTGTCATACATAACTTCAAAGGTAAAAATAGGTGAAATAAATTGGATTCTATTAGCAGCTGAGTGAGACGAGAGCCCTGGAGGTGGTATTGATTCGTACAGTAATGGACGTGTGAGTGAGATACAGTCCCCGACGCAGCAGGAGATGAACAATCTTTTGATTTTCTGTCATTGATATGCGAGAGAGGAAATCGGTTTTTAATTCCATCAGCACAGAGAGACCACATAATGAACGTTCTGGACAGATGAATGCTTAGAGAGCTTCTCTCTCTCTCTCTCTCTCTCTCTCTCTCTCTCTCTCAGAATTAGAGCTAAATGAATTCATCCATTTTGAACAATGTGGCTTTTAGAGGAAAGATGATGAAAACTGTTTGTCCCCTGTGCATCAGTTGTCTCACTGCTGTTCCAGCTCAGTTTGGACTCGGCCTCAGATGGTTATCACATGTGTGCTGTAATTAGGTTTGTTGTGCTGTTGTGTCCTTTACACCATATTCCAACTGAAAAAGTAGAAAACATGGCTGATTAGCTCACTGAAAAAAAGGAACTTGGCTACCTGTTACATGTACTAAAATGTAATATGTGTTTTGTACATAATAATTTCATATTTCCAAGATAAACATCAATAAACTATGTTGTATTTGCATGAAATTTAACAACTTAACATGTATTAGATTCAATCATGTTGAGATAAACCAAATATCGGAAATATCAGAGCAAACATGGCGAGACGAGAACACAGTGTGCTGAGAAGACAAGCGTTTGGCGGGCGAGTAGAAAAGGTAAGAGGAATTAATTCCCATCTTTATAAATAGAAACGAAATACTGAATATAAATGTCACCTGTTGTTTAGCGATGTTTAGTCACGTTATTTTAGTTTAAGCTATTTCTTGTATATTTAATCACACTTAAAATACCGACGGTTATATGCGCGTGTTTAATCTGCGGTTCGTGATCAGTCGTGAAGCGAGAGGAATAAGTATAAATATTGTTCATTTGCTAAATTAATTATGATGAATTTTAATTGAATATCTATCTCTGTATTTGTTCACAGCAGTTTGTGACTGAAAGTTTGTGACTTATCAGAGACTTCATCATTTCTTCACTACCCGACACACTGGACCCACTACAGTTTGCATACCGTCAGAACCGCTCCACAGACGATGCAATCTCTCATCTCCTCCACACATCACTCACTCACCTGGACACTAGGAAAGGGAATTATGTTAAAATGCTCTTCATCGACTACAGCTCTGCTTTTAATACCATAATTCCCTCCACACTCACCACCAAGCTGGAGCACCTGGGACTCAGCTCATCTATATGTCAGTGGATCTCCAATTTTCTGACTGGCAGACCACAGGCAGTAAGGATGGGCGGACATGTCTCAGCTACACTCACTCTCAGCACTGGAGCCCCCCAGGGTTGTGTTCTGAGCCCCCTGCTGTACTCTTTGTACACCCACGACTGCGTGGCCACTACCAACTCCACCTCCATCATCAAGTTTGCTGACGACACCGTCGTGGTCGGACTGATCACCAACAATGATGAGTCGGACTACCTAGAGGAGATTGGAAATCTGGAGAACTGGTGCCAGAGGAACAATCTCCTCCTGAACGTCAGTAAGACAAAGGAGCTGATAGTGGACTTTAGTACAAAGCAGGAGAGGAACTACCAGACCCCCGTCATCAACAGGAGCCCAGTGGAGAGAGTAGACAGCTTCAGATACCTCTGTGTTCACATCACGCAGGACCTGTCATGGTCCTGTCACATCAACATCGTGGTGAAAAAGCCCGGCAGCGTCTCTACCACCTCAGACGCTTGAGAGACTTTAGACTGCCCTCCAAGGTGCTCAGGAACTTCTACTCCTGCACCATAGAGAGCATCCTGACGGGAAACATCACGACCTGGTTCGGGAACAGCACCATGCAGGACAGACGAGCTCTACAGAGGGTGGTGCGATCAGCCGAGCGCATCATCCGCACTGAGCTCCCTGACCTGCACTCGATCTACAGCAAGCGGTGCTGGACTAAGGCCAGGAAGATCATGAAGGACCTCAGTCACCCCAGTAATGGACTGTTCTCTTTGTTGCGGTCTGGGAAGCGATTCCGCTCCCTAAAGGCCAACACAGAGAGACTGAGGAGGAGCTTCTTCCCGCAGGCGATAAGGTCTCTCAATCACACAATCACACCTCCACACAGGACTAATAACATCTTTTAAGCTCACAACACTGACTGGACAATCATGGACACTTGCACTAAATATTTATACATCTGGACAATTGCACATGTCACCTTTCATGCATATTTGCACAACCACTGACACTTTAATTCTATATACATATATACTCTATTTGCAATATTTTATTACGCCCTTATTGTACAGTTAATTTTACTAGTTAAAATTATTTCTTTAGTATTTCCTTTTATTGATTATTTATTTTACGTACAAGCTTTTATTTTCTTTTTAAGGTCACTGGCGGTCGTATAAGCATTTCACTGCATATTATACTGTGTATGACTGTGTATGTGACAAATACAATTTGAATTTGAATTTGAATTTTGAATTTGAATCTGAAAGTGTGTCTGCATCTGACTTCAGGAGTTTCCTGACCAACCGGATCTAACGGTCATATTTTTTCTATGATTAATACTTATTTGTGGTGTTTTATGTTTTGTACATCTTTTCAAATTGAGACCTCATTTGTAACTTGCTGCTGGTGTAAAACAGGGTTTTTATTACATATAAAATATAAAATAAAAATCTCTGTTTTATCCTGTTTGTCTTCTGCTTCCTTCCTTCACAGAATTTAAAAAAATTAAAATTACATTAAACATTTGAATAATGTAAGCACTAAGAAAATCATTAGACTTTTTAATGATAATGGAGGATCATAGACATAATTCAATTACATTACAATTACACAGTCGATTGCTATTACAGTAAATGATAAAGATTATGTATAAGTCAACATGATTCTTTCACACAAGTTTAACATGAATGAAATACTTTGGGGTTTAGGAGGCGGAAACTCTGTCATTTGGCCACATTTAGATAATGTGAGACCGACGTACACATTAAAATCAAGTACATTCAAAGGATTGTCTTTTTCAGTGCTGGAAGTACGGTTATTCTTCTGATTCCATTTCATTATGTGTTCATAAAGTGTGAAAGTCCTCCACCGATTTCCACAACATCTACCAGTTTACTAAAATCTGATTTATTGGAGAAGTGTAACCCTGTAGTGTAGTCTAATTATAATAATTCGTAGAATATTGCTTTATTCATTATGATTATATTAAGTGGCATCAGTAATAATCTGTTATTTATTAGACTACGCAGTCTCACACACAGACAATCACACACAGCTTTTCTGCACCTTCTATACATGACATATCGATGTTGCTGCACAAACATACAGTGTGAGCTGCCATTAGAACTACCAGGCTCAGGGAACTTCTCCTCTTCACTGGAACCACAATCCAAGCTGTTTAAAGTGTTTATACTACACTATATACTACACTATATACTACACTATATACTACGCTTTATACTACACTATATACTACACTATATACTACACTATATAATACACTATATACTACACTATATAAAACACTTTATACTACACTATATACTACACTATATACTACACTTTATACTACACTATATACTACACTATATACTACACTATATACTACGCTTTATACTACACTATATACTACACTATATACTACACTATATACTACACTTTATACTACACTATATACTACACTATATAATACACTATATACTACACTATATACTACACTATATACTACGCTTTATACTACACTATATACTACACTATATACTACACTATAAACTACGCTTTATACTACACTATATACTACACTATATACTACACTATATAATACACTATATACTACACTATATAATACACTTTATACTACACTATATACTACACTATATACTACACTTTATACTACACTATATACTACACTATATACTACGCTTTATACTACACTATATACTACACTATATACTACACTATATAATACCCTATATACTACACTATATACAACACTATATAATACACTATATACTACACTATATACTACACTATATAATACACTATATACTACACTATATACTACACTATATACTACGCTTTATACTACACTATATACTACACTATATACTACACTATATAATACACTATATACGACACTATATACTACGCTTTATACTACACTATATACTAGACTATATACGACACTTTATAATACACTATATATTACACTATATACTACACTATATACTACACTATATAATACAATATATACTACACTATATACTACGCTTTATACTACACTATATACTACGCTTTATACTACACTATATACTACACTATATAATACACTATATACTACACTATATACTACACTATATAATACACTATATACTACACTATATACTACACTATATACTACGCTTTATACTACACTATATACTACACTATATACTAAACTTTATAATACACTATATACTACACTATATACTACACTAGATAATACACTATATACTACACTATATAATACACTATATACTACACTATATAATACACTTTATACTACACTATATACTACACTATATACTACACTTTATACTACACTATATACTACACTATATACTACACTATATACTACGCTTTATACTACACTATATACTACACTATATACTACACTATATAATACCCTATATACTACACTATATACAACACTATATAATACACTATATACTACACTATATACTACACTATATAATACACTATATACTACACTATATACTACGCTTTATACTACACTATATACTACACTATATACTACACTATATAATACACTATATACGACACTATATACTACGCTTTATACTACACTATATACTAGACTATATACGACACTTTATAATACAATATATATTACACTATATACTACACTATATACTACACTATATAATACAATATATACTACACTATATACTACGCTTGATACTACACTATATACTACGCTTTATACTACACTATATACTACACTATATAATACACTATATACTACACTATATACTACACTATATAATACACTATATACTACACTATATACTACACTATATACTACGCTTTATACTACACTATATACTACACTATATACTAAACTTTATAATACACTATATACTACACTATATACTACACTAGATAATACACTATATACTACGCTTTATACTACACTATATACTACACTATATACTACGCTTTATACTACACTATATACTACACTATATACTACACTTTATAATACACTATATACTACACTATATACTACACTATATAATACACTATATACTACACTATATACTACACTATATACTACGCTTTATACTACACTATATACTACACTATATACTACGCTTTATACTACACTATATACTACACTATATTCTACACTATATAATACACTATATACTACACGTTATACTACACTATATACTACACTAAATACTACACTTTATACTACACTATATACTACACTTTATACTACACTATATACTACACTATATACTACACTATATACTACACTATATACTACGCTTCATACTACAATATATACTACACTATATACTACACTATATACGACACTATATACTACGCTTTATACTACACTATATACTAGACTATATACTACACTTTATAATACACTATATATTACACTATATACTACACTATATACTACACTATATAATACACTATATACTACACTATATACTACACTATATACTACGCTTTATACTACACTATATACTACACTATATACTACACTATATAATACACTATATACTACACTATATACTACACTATATACTACGCTTTATACTACACTATATACTACACTATATACTAAACTTTATAATACACTATATACTACACTATATACTACACTATATAATACACTATATACTACGCTTTATACTACACTATATACTACACTATATACTACGCTTTATACTACACTATATACTACACTATATACTACACTATATACTAAACTTTATAATACACTATATACTACACTATATACTACACTATATACTACACTATATAATACACTATATACTACACTATATACTACACTATATACTACGCTTTATACTACACTATATACTACACTATATACTACGCTTCATACTACACTATATACTACACTATATTCTACACTATATAATACACTATATACTACACTATATAATACACTATATACTACACTTTATACTACACTATATACTACACTAAATACTACACTTTATACTACACTATATACTACACTTTATACTACACTATATACTACACTATATACTACACTATATACTACGCTTTATACTACACTATATAATACACTATATACTATATACTATATAATACACTATATACTACACTATATACTACACTATATACTACGCTTTATACTACACTATATACTACACTATATACTACACTTTATAATACACTATATACTACACTATATACTACACTATATAATACACTATATACTACACTATATACTACACTATATACTACGCTTTATACTACACTATATACTACACTATATACTACGCTTTATACTACACTATATACTACACTATATTCTACACTATATAATACACTATATACTACACGTTATACTACACTATATACTACACTAAATACTACACTTTATACTACACTATATACTACACTTTATACTACACTATATACTACACTATATACTACACTATATACTACACTATATACTACGCTTCATACTACAATATATACTACACTATATACTACACTATATACGACACTATATACTACGCTTTATACTACACTATATACTAGACTATATACTACACTTTATAATACACTATATATTACACTATATACTACACTATATACTACACTATATAATACACTATATACTACACTATATACTACACTATATACTACGCTTTATACTACACTATATACTACACTATATACTACACTATATAATACACTATATACTACACTATATACTACACTATATACTACGCTTTATACTACACTATATACTACACTATATACTAAACTTTATAATACACTATATACTACACTATATACTACACTATATAATACACTATATACTACGCTTTATACTACACTATATACTACACTATATACTACGCTTTATACTACACTATATACTACACTATATACTACACTATATACTAAACTTTATAATACACTATATACTACACTATATACTACACTATATACTACACTATATAATACACTATATACTACACTATATACTACACTATATACTACGCTTTATACTACACTATATACTACACTATATACTACGCTTCATACTACACTATATACTACACTATATTCTACACTATATAATACACTATATACTACACTATATAATACACTATATACTACACTTTATACTACACTATATACTACACTAAATACTACACTTTATACTATACTATATACTACACTTTATACTACACTATATACTACACTATATACTACACTATATACTACGCTTTATACTACACTATATAATACACTATATACTATATACTATATAATACACTATATACTACACTATATACTAAACTTTATAATACACTATATACTACACTATATACTACACTATATAATACACTATATACTATGCTTTATACTACACTATATACCACACTATATACTACGCTTTATACTACACGATATACTACACTATATACTACACTATATACTACACTTTATAATACACTATATACTACACTATATCCTACACTATATAATACACTATATACTACACTATATACTACACTATATACTACGCTTTATACTACACTATATACTACACTATATACTACGCTTTATCCTACACTATATACTACACTATATAATACACTATATACTACACTATATAATACACTATATACTACAATATATACTACACTATATACTACACTTTATACTACACTATATACTACACTAAATACTACACTTTATACTACACTATATACTACACTTTATACTACACTATATGCTACACTATATACTACACTTCATACTACACTATATACTACACTATATACTACACTTTATACTACACTATATGCTACACTATATACTACACTTCATACTACACTATATACTACACTATATACTGCACTTTATACTACACTATATAATACACTTTATACTACACTATATAATACACTATATACTACACTGTATAATACATTATATGCTACACTATATACTACACTATATACTACACTATATAATACACTATATACTACACTATGTACTACACTATTTACTACGCTTTATACTCCACTATATACTACACTATATACTACGCTTTATACTACACTATATACTACACTATATACTAAACTTTATAATACACTATATACTACACTATATACTACACTATATAATACACTATATATTACGCTTTATACTACACTATATACTACACTATATACTACGCTTTATACTATACTATATACTACACTATATACTAACTTTATAATACACTATATACTACACTATATACTACACTGTATACTACGCTTTATACTACACTATATACTACACTATATACTACACTATATAATACACTATATACTACACTATATACTACACTATATACTACACTAAATACTACACTATATACTACACTTTATACTACACTATATACTACACTATATACTACGCTTTATACTACACTATATACTACACTATATACTACGCTTTATACTACACTATTGTCAGAGATGAACTAACCTGTGGTGACCAGAAGACGTAGCTTTAGCGGTTAGCCCAATGTAGCGTGGATGGTAAACCCAAACGCGGAGTAACGGCGAGTAGGCAGGATAACCACGCGATTTAGTTTAAGGACTCTCACAAAAGTGGAGCAAGGGAAAAACACAAATTTAACCCGCGTCCTATAAATACACACACAACGGTAAGAAGCGATAACCAAAACACAGTGAGTACTCACGGTTTGAAGAAAGCCAACGTTAACCGACATGGGCCGAACTCAATGACTGAGCGGTAAGCCACCGTTTGTTTACTCCTCTTATACTTCCTGGTAGGCGGCCGACTTACTTCCGGGTCCTAGTGCCGGCCGCAGATTGTGTGTGCATGACAGTACCCCCCTGTCCAGGACCGACTTCCGACCGTCCTGGGGTGGAGGATACCCTACGACGGTAGTCTTGGATTAGTTCGGGGTCGAGAATGAACCAGGCCGGAATCCAAGACCGCTCCTCGGGACCGTAACCCTCCCAATCAACCAGGTACTGAGTACCTCTGCCCCGAGGACGCGAATCGAGGATCCGGCGCACGGTGTAGGCGAGACCACCGTCGATGATCCGGGGAGGAGGAGCAGGGGGGGAGGGTGGAATCATGGGAGATGTGATGAAGGGCTTTAATTGTGAGATGTGGAAGACTGGGTGGATCCGGAGCGCCGCAGGCAGCTGGAGCCGGTAGGTGACAGGGTTTATCCGGTGGGTGATGCGGTATGGGCCGATGAATCTAGGTGACAGTTTCTTTGACTCAGTGTGGAGGTGAAGATTTTGGGTGGAAAGCCATACCTTGTCACCTACGTGGAACAATCGTCCCGGGGGGTGTCGACGGCGATGTTGAATGGTGTAGCGGGCGTTGGCCTGTTGGATGGCTCGGTTGGCTTGTGTCCACAGCCGTCGACACCTGCGGACCAACTGTTGGGCTGACGGCACATCAACCTCCGGTTCCTGATGGTTGAACATCGAAGGTTGGAAGCCGTGGCATACCTCAAATGGGCTTAGCTTCGTGGCTGATGAGACATGGAGGTTGTGGGAAAGTTCTGCCCAGATGAGGTAGCGAGCCCAGGAGCGCTGACGATCGGTAATAAAGCATCTCAGGTAGCGCTCCAGCTGTTGGTTGGTCCGCTCCGTCTGACCGTTAGTCTGGGGGTGGTATCCAGATGAGAGACTGCAGGTTGAATTGATCAGACGGCAGAAGGCTTTCCAGAACCTGGCTGTGAACTGGGGCCCTCTGTCCGAGACGATGTCCTTGGGGAACCCATGCAGACGGACTACGTGCTCTAATATCAGCTCTGCTGTTTCCTTGGCTGACGGGAGTCCGGCAAGGGCTACCAAGTGCACGGCCTTAGAGAACCGATCTACAATGGTCATGATGGTGTTCTTTCCGTCCGAGGCCGGCAGGCCCACGACAAAGTCGACGGCAATGTGCGTCCAGGGCCGACGAGGAACCGGGAGAGGTTGAAGATCTCCGGAGGGGGGCTGGTTGAGGTTCTTGGCCCGGGCGCACACTGGACACGCCTGAACGAACTCTTTGACGTTCTTCGCCATTGATGGCCACCAGAAGTCCCGTTGGAGGAACCGTAGGGTGCGCTGCGTGCCTTGGTGTCCTGCAATGGTGGACGAATGACCCCACTGAAGAACCTCGGACTTCATGGCGTTGGGCACGTAGAGTCGTCCAGGCGGCACACCTGCCGGCTCGGTCTCTAAGGTCTGCGCCTGGCGGACCCTTGTTTCCAGATCCAGGTGAAGTGGTGCGATGATTCTGGAGGAGGGTAGGACAGGCGCGGGGTCCGCCCGGGGTGGCTCCATCTCGAGTTGTCGCGAGAGAGCATCTGCCTTGGTGTTTTTTGACCCTGGGCGGTATGAAAGGTGGAAGTTATAGTGTTCGAAGAACAATGCCCATCGCGCCTGTCTGGGGTTGAGCTGTTTCAAACTTCTGATGGTGATGAGGTTTTGATGATCCGTCCAGATGATGAATGGCTCCCTGGCGCCCTGGAGCCAGTGACGCCATTCCTCCAAAGCCCACTTTATGGCCAGCAGCTCGCGGTCCCCTAGCCCGTATCGCTGCTGAGTGGTGTCAAATTTTTTGGAGAAGAAACTACATGGGTGTAGTTTCTGATCTGGACCTCGTTGAGAGAGAACAGCTCCAGCGCCCACATCTGAAGCGTCCACCTCAACAACGAATGGTTTACTGGTGTCAGGATGGAGGAGGATGGGAGCGGTGGTAAAGCAGTAACAAAGTCTGTTGAAGGCGGAGATGGCAGTAGAGTTGAGGCGGAAAGGGAGAGAGGAGGGACGAGTCAGAGCGGTTAGGGGGGCGGCAACTGTACTGTAGTCCCGGATAAAGCGACGGTAGAAATTCGCAAACCCGAGAAACCGTTGAAGTTGCTTGAGGGTCTTGGGTAGGGGCCAATGACGCACAACTTCCAGCTTCTGCGGGTCCATGGCCACACCCTGGGGCGAGATGACAAAGCCCAGGAACGTGGTGGAGCGCTCGTGAAAAGCGCACTTTTCCAACTTACAGTACAGCTGATGGGCGAGTAATCTCTTTAGAACCGCCCTGACATGCTGGGTATGTTCCTCAGCGGTACGGGAGTAAATGAGGATGTCATCCAGATACGCAAACGCCCACCGTCCTAACATGTCTCGAAGAACATCGTTTATCAGGTGTTGGAAGGCGGCGGGGGCGTTGCACAGTCCAAAGGGGATTACGAGGCTTTCGTAATGTCCAGTCGGGGTGATGAAGGCCGTCTTCCACTCATCGCCCTCTCTAATGCGCACCAAGTTGTAGGCGCTCCGGAGGTCCAACTTAGTAAAGATGGTGGCACCAGAGAGGGCGTCCAGGGCAGAGTTGGTAAGAGGCAGAGGGTGTCGGTTTTTTATTGTGATGTTGTTGAGCCCCCGATAGTCGACACATGGGCGAAGTTCACCCCCCCTCTTCTTTACGAAGAAGAACCCCGCGGCAGCAGGTGAGGAGGAGGGCCTGATGGTCCCCTGGCGGAGGGCGTTGGTTATATATTCCTCCATCGCCTGCGTCTCTGTTGATGTTAAGGAGTAGAGGTGGCCGCGGGGTGGGACTGCGCCTGGTTGTAGGTCGATGGCGAGATCATATGGGCGGTGTGGAGGAAGATGGATGGCCCGCCGCTTTCAAAATACCTCTGCCAGATCCCTATAGGACTCGGGAATGGCGTTGGTGTCGACGTCGGGGGCCTCGGACTCCCTAGAGCACGTCCCAGCCGGCGCCCCTAGGCATAGTTCGGTGCAGGTCGCGCCCCATTGTAAAATTCGGTGTTGTGTCCAGGAAATGAGAGGATCGTGTTGCAGGAGCCACGGGTGTCCCAGGATGATAGGAGGAGATGAGATGGAGGTGACGTGAAATCTGAGCTGTTCGCGGTGTTGATCGATGAGGAGGGTGATGGGTTGAGTCTGGGTGGTGAATGGGCTGGTAGATAGGGGGCGACCGTCGACGGAGGTGATCCGAACGGGCTGGGATAACGCCTCAAATTTTACCCCCAATTTTTTGGCATAAGAAGAGTCAATGAAGTTACCTGCTGCCCCGGAGTCGATGAACGCAGTACTTCGGACTCGTTTGTGGCCAATCTGGAGGGATACCTGAACCGTAAGGCGAGATGGGGTGGCGTCGGTAGTGGTGGAGATCAGGAGTGGGCCCGGTGAGTCTCTCCCTCCGCTCACCGGGGATGGGCGTTTCCCGGGCGCAGTGGACAGGTCGCCCGGTGATGTTCTGCAGACCCACAATACGCGCACAGGCCCTCTCTAAACCGGCGTGTACGTTCGGCTACGGTCAGGGAGGCGCGCCCTAATTGCATGGGTTCCCCGGCTCCGGTGTCAACCACGGCAGGAGGTGGAGATCCGACAGTTCCGGTATTGGGGTTGGTGAAGGTTGCTGATGGTCGTGGGGTGGTGTAGGAGAAGACGGGTGCAGGCGGCAGGGTTCTCGGGGCTGGCTTCGGGCGAGACAGAAGGCGCTGATCGATCTGCAGGGCCAGTTGGATCAGTCCCTCGAGTGTGGCGGGAAGTTCTCGCCCGGCGAGCTCGTCTTTGATGCGGGAAGCCAGTCCCTCGTAGAAGGACGTCCGGAGCGCGGCGTCTCCCCAGTTTGTCTGCACGGCGAGGGTCCGGAATTCTGCTGTATACCGGCTCACGGACGATCCTCCCTGCCGCAGGTGGTAAAGTTTAGTGTCGGTCTCCACCTCGCCCGCTGGGTGTTCGAAAGTCAATCTGAGCTGGCGGGTGAATTCATTGTAAGAATGGGCGGTATCAGAATCGGATTTAAGAACTGCCGTGGCCCACTCAGCTGCCTGCCCTGTTAGCAACGAGACCAGGAGAGCGATGCGTAGCCGATCGGTGGAGTACTTGGTGGCATTGAACTCGAACACCAGATCAAGCGCTGTCAAAAACACATCACATCTCACATCTTTCTGGAAGTGCAAGAAAAACATCAGTAGTGGGGGGGGGGTTGGGGCGGCGCCGCGGCCGCTGCGACGGGAGGCCGG
Organism: Channallabes apus; assembly: GCA_030522415.1. NCBI lineage: Eukaryota > Metazoa > Chordata > Actinopteri > Siluriformes > Clariidae > Channallabes > Channallabes apus. Next base: position 917,471 of record CM060123.1, read on the forward strand.
CTAGCCGCGCCCTCAACGGCCGCCCGCAGATCCGCGTTCTCCCGCCTGAGCTCCGCAACCTCGCTGCGCAAGGCCGCGATGTCTTGGACACTCTGGCGCAGAGTAGCGAGCTCCGCGGTTAGTCCGTTAATGAGCACGGCATGCCGATCTACCACGCTGCATAGGCGCGCATGCTCCGCTGGGTTTACCGCTTGAGGCTCAGTCATTCTGTCAGAGATGAACTAACCTGAGGTGACCAGAAGACGTAGCTTTAGCGGTTAGCCCAATGTAGCGTGGATGGTAAACCCAAACGCGGAGTAACGGCGAGTAGGCAGGATAACCACGCGATTTAGTTTAAGGACTCTCACAAAAGTGGAGCAAGGGAAAAACACAAATTTAACCCGCGTCCTATAAATACACACACAACGGTAAGAAGCGATAACCAAAACACAGTGAGTACTCACGGTTTGAAGAAAGCCAACGTTAACCGACATGGGCCGAACTCAATGACTGAGCGGTAAGCCACCGTTTGTTTACTCCTCTTATACTTCCTGGTAGGCGGCCGACTTACTTCCGGGTCCTAGTGCCGGCCGCAGATTGTGTGTGCATGACAACTATATACTACACTATATACTACACTATATACTAAACTTTATAATACACTATATACTACACTGTATACTACACTATATAATACACTATATACTACGGTTTATACTACACTATATACTACACTATAAACTACGCTTTATACTACACTATATACTACACTATATACTACACTATATACTACGCTTTATACTACACTATATACTACACTATATACTACGCTTTATACTACACTATATACTACACTATATACTACGCTTTATACTACACTATATACTACACTACAGTATATAATACACTATATACTACACTATATACTACACTTCATACTACACTTTATACTACACTATATGCTACACTATATACTACACTTCATACTACACTATATACTACACTATGTACTACACTATATACTGCACTTTATACTACACTATATAATACACTTTATACTACACTATATAATACACTATATACTACACTATGTAATACATTATATGGTACACTTTATACTACACTATATACTACACTATATAATACACTTTATACTACACTATTTACTACACTATATAATACACTATATACTACACTATATACTGCACTTTATACTACACGATATAATACACTATATAATACACTATATACTACACTATATACTGCACTTTATACTACACTATATAATACACTATATACTACACTATATAATACACTATATGCTACACTTTATACTACACTATATACTCCACTATATAATACACTATATACTACACTATATACTACACTATATAATACACTATATACTACACTATATAATACACTATATACGACACTATATACTACGCTTTATACTACACTATATACTACACTATATACTACACTTTATAATACACTATATATTACACTATATACTACACTATATACTACACTATATAATACACTATATACTACACTATATACTACGCTTTATACTACACTATATACTACGCTTTATACTACACTATATACTACACTATATACTACACTATATACTACACTATATACTACGCTTTATACTACACTATATACTACACTATATACTACGCTTTATACTACACTATATACTACACTATATACTAAACTTTATAATACACTATTTACTACACTATATACTACACTATATACTACACTATATAATACACTATATACTACGCTTTATACTACACTATATACTACACTATATGCTACGCTTTATACTACACTATATACTACACTATATACTACACTTTATAATACACTATATACTACACTATATACTACACTATATAATACACTATATACTACACTATATACTACGCTTTATACTACACTATATACTACACTATATACTACGCTTTATACTACACTATATACTACACTATATAATACACTATATACTACACTATATACTACACTATATACTACACTATATAATACACTTTATACTACACTATATAATACACTTTATACTACACTATATACTACACTATATACTACACTATATACTACACTATATAATACACTTTATACTACACTATATAATACACTTTATACTACACTATATACTACACTATATACTACACTATATAATACACTATATACTACACTATATACTACACTATATACTACACTATATAATACACTTTATACTACACTATATAATACACTTTATACTACACTATATACTACACTATATACTACACTATATAATACACTTTATACTACACTATATAATACACTATATAATACACTATATACTACACTATATACTACACTATATAATACACTAAAATGACCTGCGTTATTGCCTGGAGGCTGATTGTGTTTGTAGAGAAGAGACATGAGTTTCAGAAGCTGTCAAGTCGAATCATACATCCTGAAAAGCAAAAACTTTACATACTGTATGAAGTGACACTTACGTATGAATGCTTTTTGAAAAAAAAAGAAAAAACAGAGATAAATTTGTGTATTATGTGTTTATTTTGAGTAAATGGTATTGTCGGAGAGGATGGTGCAATTAAAATGGTGCTGGTGCAGAACACCTCATACAGAGTGAAAGTCTCTGCTCGTGCCAGAGGCCTGAAACTCAGCGTGACACTAGACAGCGCTGATGATAAACTAAATGGGAAAACATTTTTTTCATTCTTGAGGAAAGAGAGATTTGTGTGTGAGACATTAGTAAGGAGTCTCCAGTGTGACGGTGTGTGTGTAAGGAGTCTGTGTGTGATGGTGTGTGTGTAAGGAGTGTGTGTGTGACGGTGTGTGTGTAAGGAGTCTGTGTGTGACGGTGTGTGTGTAAGGAGTGTGTGTGTGACGGTGTGTGTGTAAGGAGTCTGTGTGTGACGGTGTGTGTGTAAGGAGTGTGTATGTGATGGTGTGTGTGTAAGGAGTGTGTGTGTGACGGTGTGTGTGTAAGGAGTCTGTGTGTGACGGTGTGTGTGTAAGGAGTGTGTGTGTGACGGTGTGTGTGTAAGGAGTCTGTGTGTGACGGTGTGTGTGTAAGGAGTGTGTATGTGATGGTGTGTGTGTAAGGAGTGTGTGTGTGATGGTGTGTGTGTAAGGAGTCTCTGTGTGACGGTGTGTGTGTAAGGAGTGTGTATGTGATGGTGTGTGTGTAAAGAGTGTGTATGTGATGGTGTGTGTGTAAGGAGTGTGTGTGTGATGGTGTGTGTGTAAGGAGTCTGTGTGTGACGGTGTGTGTGTAAGGAGTGTGTGTGTGACGGTGTGTGTGTAAGGAGTCTGTGTGTGACGGTGTGTGTGTAAGGAGTGTGTATGTGATGGTGTGTGTGTAAGGAGTGTGTGTGAGATGGTGTGTGTGTAAGGAGTGTGTGTGTGATGGTGTGTGTGTAAGGAGTGTGTGTGTGATGGTGTGTGTGTAAGGAGTGTGTGTGTGATGGTGTGTGTGTAAGGAGTGTGTGTGTGATGGTGTGTGTGTGTAAGGAGTGTGTGTGTGTGATGGTGTGTGTGTGTGATGGTGTGTGTGTAAGGAGTGTGTGTGTGATGGTGTGTGTGTAAGGAGTGTGTGTGTAAGGAGTGTGTGTGTGTGATGGTGTGTGTGTAAGGAGTGTGTGTGTGATGGTGTGTGTGTAAGGAGTGTGTATGTGATGGTGTGTGTGTAAAGAGTGTGTATGTGATGGTGTGTGTGTAAGGAGTGTGTGTGTGATGGTGTGTGTGTAAGAAGTGTGTGTGTGTGATGGTGTGTGTGTGTGATGGTGTGTGTGTAAGGAGTGTGTGTGTGTAAGGAGTGTGTGTGTGATGGTGTGTGTGTAAGGAGTGTGTGTGTGATGGTGTGTGTGTAAGGAGTGTGTGTGTGATGGTGTGTGTGTAAGGAGTGTGTGTGTGTGATGGTGTGTGTGTAAGGAGTGTGTGTGTGTGTGATGGTGTGTGTGTAAGGAGTGTGTGTGTGATGGTGTGTGTGTAAGGAGTGTGTGTGTAAGGAGTGTGTGTGTGATGGTGTGTGTGTAAGGAGTGTGTGTGTGATGGTGTGTGTGTAAGGAGTGTGTGTGTGATGGTGTGTGTGTAAGAAGTGTGTGTGTGTGATGGTGTGTGTGTAAGGAGTGTGTGTGATGGTGTGTGTGTGTGACGGTGTGTGTGTGTGATGGTGTGTGTGTAAGGAGTGTGTGTGTGTAAGGAGTGTGTGTGTGATGGTGTGTGTGTAAGGAGTGTGTGTGTGTGATGGTGTGTGTGTAAGGAGTGTGTGTGTGATGGTGTGTGTGTAAGGAGTGTGTGTGTGATGGTGTGTGTGTAAGGAGTGTGTGTGTGTAAGGAGTGTGTGTGTGTGATGGTGTGTGTGTGTGTAAGGAGTGTGTGTGTGTGATGGTGTGTGTGTAAGGAGTGTGTGTGTGATGGTGTGTGTGATGGTGTGTGTGTAAGGAGTGTGTGTGTGATGGTGTGTGTGTAAGGAGTGTGTGTGTGATGGTGTGTGTGTAAGGAGTGTGTGTGTGATGGTGTGTGTGTAAGGAGTGTGTGTGTAAGGAGTGTGTGTGTGATGGTGTGTGTGTAAGGAGTGTGTGTGTAAGGAGTGTGTGTGTGATGGTGTGTGTGTGTGATGGTGTGTGTGTGA
>CM060123.1:924633-969635 GCA_030522415.1 Channallabes apus
AATCTGCACACATGGACAAACACGAGCGAGTGAGCAAGTGATGATATGGATGTAATATTGTCAGTAAATGTTGCATGCCCTGATATATTAATTGTTTACATTTATAAGTTTCTTTAGTATTAAATCTCCACATAAAGACTCATTAAAGTGCTTTGATTTTCTCTGATCAACTTAATTTCATCCAGTTACATGATTTAACACATAGTTTGCACATGAGACTTAAATAATGACTCACCTGTGGGTTTTCTAATCTAAACCAGCCTCGTCCTTTAGAAAGATGAGGACGTAGGGGACGAGCCAGCAGACCGGGACAAGATCGGACGTCGCTAACACCCACTAACAAGCAAAAGATCTCAGAACACGTGTAGAGGAACGCATCATGAAATGAATCGTCCCACACATCAGGACGCATCACAAACCAGGAAACACAAGGACACAATAATAATAATTATCGTTTTATTCACACTTTTCCTGAATATCAAAAGATTTATTCTTAAATGAAACAGCAGGACGCGTTTTAACTGTCTTCCTCTCCTAGCGTCTACTAGCTAATAGAGCCTACTGTAACTACACACACACACACACACACACACACACATATGTCTGTGGTCTCTTTAGAGTCAGTGATGCAATCTGATCAAAGACAAATTTGAATAATCATTAATAAAAACTGCTTTCACTGTATAATGCTGTATTTAATCTGTTCCTTATTTATAATATTTATTCAGTATTAATGATTTATTATCAGTATTTATTAGTACACAGCAATAGTAATAGTAGGGTGCTCATACTATTATTATTCCCATTATTTAGTTTTTTTATTATTTTAATTATTATAGATATATAAATGAAACCCTGACAGTTAACGTGGGTGGAGCGGATGGAGGGGGCGAGCCGTGAACTCGCAGTCGCTCACTTTTCCTAATTCCACATTATTCTGAGTGGTTTTTCCTGTACAATATGATTGTTGGCACTTTTCACATTTGTGCTCAGTGGGCAGACTAGACATACCATTACGTCATAAATGCTCGAGAAAAACAAATAAAACAAAATGAATCCCTTCAAATCTGACCTTAAGTGACCCCTGTTAGACTGAATGAGCAGTAAGAATGGAGACGAGAGAATCAGGAGAACTCGAGTTCCTTTTTAAATCTCACACCACACACTCATTTGTTTGTGTGTATAAAGCTTACAGTATATGAGAACGAAAGCACGCGTCTCCTGTGTGCAATAATTTGAAAACAGATTTACTGAAGCGTTTGGAAGTTATGAGTATTTATTTGGAATAAATAACATTTCTCATTGAAACAAAGGCGGCTCTCGCTCTGACTTTCTTCCACGAAATCCACGTGAAGCTGTCCTGTGTTTAAATGGTGATCCTGACCGCACCTTACACAGGAAACAGAACAAAGTTCACCTGCAGGAGAAGAAAGACTCCTCTCCTGTACAAAGCTCGAGCACATACACGTCTCACGGTATGAATACACACTGGAGCAGAGGGTTCTCTCTGACTTTCTGTCTCCGTGTGACGGCTGCCATGGCAACAAGAGAAAAGCCACGCCCACTCCACTCACACACACACACACACACACACACACACTCTTGTAATCAGGGCATTATGTGGACAGTAGTCCCACCCATCAGTTTTGGGGACACCCCTTTCCAGTGATCCTCTGGGTGTGAAAAAAATCTGCCATGTTCAATTAAATTCCCTAAACACAAATATCCCTTCAAATTACAGTTTTACAGTAAAAACTTGTGCTTGTTTTTTTTTTAAGAACATATGAGAACATAACAAGAACCAGTCATTAGTGGGGACCAAATTTGCGTACATAAAATTAACTGGTTGTCATAATGTTGTGGGAATATCGCTAGTGACCTCATTTGCATACACACATTTAGCTGATGTTAATGATGATGTGGGGACATCACTAAATAGCTAACCTTCATACACACTTATAAGGTATATGTCATACACACTCAATCTGCGCCCGGCACTAGGACCCGGAAGTAAGACGGGCGCAAAACCAGGAAGTATAAAAGAGGTAAACAAACGATAGCTTACCGCTCAGTCATTGAGTTCGGCCCATGTCAGCTCCAGTTGTCGTTTCAGCAAACCGTGAGTACTCACATGTTGGTTCTGTTGTCTTTTGCTATTGTGTGTGTATTTTTAGGACGCGGGTTAAATTTGTGTTTTTCCCTTGCTCCGTTTTTGTGAGAGTCCTTAAACTAAATCTTGGTTATCCTGCCTACTCGCTTCTTTCCGCGTTTGGGTTTATCCTCCACGCTACATTGGGCTAACCGCTAAAGCTACGTCTTCTGGTCACCTCAGGTTAGTCCATCTTGACAGAATGACTGAGCCCTCCGCAGTAAACCCAGCGGATTATGCAAGTCTCTGCGACGTTGTAGATCAGCATGCGGCGCTAATCAATCAGCTAACCGGGGAACTCGCTTCTCTCCGCCGCGAGGTCGCTGAGCTCCGGCGGGAGAATACGGATCTCCGCGCAGCTGTTGATGGCGTCACTGCTCGATCGCACGCCGCGGAGGCCGCGGCGCCGCATCATCCCCCCCCCCCTCCTTCTGATGTTTTTCTTTCTCTACCAGAGAAGTGGAACGGCACGGACGGGAAGTGCAGCGTATTTCTGACAGCTCTCGATCTGGTGTTTGAGTTCAATGCTACCAAGTACTCCACCGATCGCCTTCGCATTGCTCTTCTCGTCTCGTTGCTAAAAGGGCAGGCAGCAGAATGGGCCACGGCAGTTCTACAGGCAGATACGGACACCGCCCACTCTTACAATGAGTTCACCCACCAACTCAAACTCACCTTTGAACATCCAGCGGGCGAGGTGGAGACCGACACCAGACTTTATCACCTGAGGCAGGGAGGATTGCCGCTATACGGCCATTAATCAGTTATTAATCAGCGAGCCATTAATAATCTGGACAGACCATCAAAACCTCATCACCATAAAGACAATAAAACAACTAAACCCACGACAGGCGCGGTGGGCCCTCTTTTTTGAAAATTACAACTTTCACCTCTCATACCGCCCGGGGTTCAAAAACACCAAGGCAGACGCCCTCTCACGACAGCTAGAGGTGGACCTCCCCCGGACGGACCCCGCGTCGGTTCTTCCCTCCTCCAGGATCATCGCCCCCCTCCAACTGGACCTGGAAACGAGAGTCCGCCAGGCACAAGGTACAGAGACCGAACCGGCAGGTGTGCCACCTGGACGACTCTTCGTGCCCGAGGTGATAAGACCAGAGGTCCTCCAATGGGGGCACTCATCACCCATCTCAGGACATCCGGGCACCCGACGATCCCTCCAATTCCTTCAGCGCGACTTCTGGTGGCCGTCCATGACGAGGGACGTCCGAGAGTTCATTCAGGCATGCCCCGTGTGTGCCAGGGCCAAAAGCTCCAATCAACCAACCCCAGGAGAACTACAACCACTCCCAGTTCCTCGACGGCCCTGGATGCACATCGCCGTCGACTTCATCACGGGCCTGCCGGCCTCCGAAGGAAAGGACACCATCCTCACAATCGTGGATCGGTTCTCTAAAACCGTGCATCTGGTGGCTCTCGCCGGACTCCCGTCAGCTAAGGAGACAGCAGAGTTGATATTAGAGCACGTAGTCCGTCTGCATGGGTTCCCCAAGGACATCGTCTCGGACAGAGGGCCCCAGTTCACAGCCCGGTTCTGGAAGGCCTTCTGCCGTCCGATCGACTCCACCTGCAGTCTGTCCTCCGGATACCACCCACAGACTAACGGTCAGACGGAGCGGACCAACCAACAACTGGAGCGCTATCTGAGATGTTTCGTGGCAGACCGGCAGCACTCCTGGGCTATCACATATATATAAGTTATCACATAACCTCCACATCTCCTCAGCCACCAACCTAAGCCCATTTGAGGTATGTCACGGTTTCCAACCTTCCGTGTTCAACCACCCAGAACCGGAGGTTGATGTACCGTCGGCCCAACAGTTGGTCCGCAGATGTCGGCGGCTCTGGATCACGACCAACCGGGCCATTCAACGTACCAACATCCGTTATACCCACCAACACCGCCGTCGACATCCCCCGGGACGACTGTACCATGTAGGTGACAAGGTATGGCTTTCCTCAAAAAACCTCCACCTTCACACCGAGTCCAAGAAGCTCTCCCCCAGGTTCATCGGACCATACCGCATCACCCACAGAATCAATCCTGTCACCTACCGGCTCCAGCTGCCTGCGGCGCTCCGGATTCACCCAGTATTCCACCTGTCCCAATTCAAACCCTTCATCACCTCGCCAATGATTCCACCCACCCCCCCAGCTCCTCCTCCCCGGATCATCGACGGCGGTCCCGCCTACACCGTGCGCCGAATCCTCGATTCACGCCCTCGGGGCAAAGGTACGCAATACCTGGTGGACTGGGAGGGCTGTGGCCCCGAGGAGCGATCTTGGATCCCGGCCCGGTTCATTCTCGACCCTCAGCTAATTTGGGACTAACGTCACAGGGTATCCTCCACCCCAGGACCGTCAGGAGCCAGTCCTGGACAGGGGGGTACTGTCATACACACTCAATCTGCGCCCGGCACTAGGACCCGGAAGTAAGACGGGCGCAAAACCAGGAAGTATAAAAGAGGTAAACAAACGATAGCTTACCGCTCAGTCATTGAGTTCGGCCCATGTCAGCTCCAGTTGTCGTTTCAGCAAACCGTGAGTACTCACATGTTGGTTCCGTTGTCTTTTGCTATTGTGTGTGTATTTTTAGGACGCGGGTTAAATTTGTGTTTTTCCCTTGCTCCGTTTTTGTGAGAGTCCTTAAACTAAATCGCGTGGTTATCCTGCCTACTCGCTTCTTTCCGCGTTTGGGTTTATCCTCCACGCTACATTGGGCTAACCGCTAAAGCTACGTCTTCTGGTCACCTCAGGTTAGTCCATCTTGACAGTATATTAAGATCAAGGGGACTTGGGTTTAACAAACATCAAACTGTGTATTTAATCTTTATAATTTATGCAAATTTATAAACTAAGCATGTCAAACATTTAAAAAACAAATGCACAAGGCCTTTATGGGTTTAAGCTCCTCATGACTAAAGAATTGTTCCTTAATTCTGGTTATGCATACAGTAGGACTGACAACCAAACTTACATTCATAGCTTTATTTTCAAAGAACGCAATCAAAACCCCCTAAGTAAACTTTGCTAATGCTAGCGGCACTAATGCTAGCAGCGCTAATGCTAACGGCGCTAACAGCTGCAGACAGGAAGACACTGCCAGTACCGGAAACGCGCTCATCATCTCCGAGCACGACGTGAGGAGAGCCTTCAAGAGAGTGAACACCAGGAAAGCAGCAGGACCAGACGGTATCTCAGGTCGTATTCTCAGAGCCTGCGCAGACCAGCTAGCACCTGTGTTCACTGAGATATTCAACATCTCTTTATCTCAGTCGGTGATCCCCACATGCTTCAAAGAGTCCATCATTGTTCCTGTTCCAAAGAAACCACATCCTGCTTCACTCAATGACTATCGCCCTGTAGCCCTCACCTCAGTAGTGATGAAGTGCTTTGAACGCCTGGTCAGAGACTTCATCATTTCTTCACTACCGGACACACTCGACCCACTACAGTTCGCTTATCGTCCGAATCGTTCCACAGATGATGCAATCTCAAATCTCCTCCACACATCTCTCACCCACCTGGACACTAAGAGGGGAAATTATGTGAAAATACTCTTCATCGACTACAGCTCTGCATTTAATACCATAATTCCCTCCACACTCACCACCAAGCTGGAGCACCTGGGACTCAGCTCACCCATGTGTCAGTGGATCTCCAACTTCCTAACTGGCAGACCACAGGCAGTAAGGATGGGCGGTCATGTCTCAGCCTCCCTCATACTCAGCACTGGAGCCCGCCAGGGTTGTGTTCTGAGCCCCCTGCTGTACTCTTTATACACCTACGACTGCGTGGCCACTACCAACTCCACCGCCGTCATCAAGTTTGCTGACGACACTGTCGTGGTGGGCCTGATCACGAACAACGATGAGTCGGCCTACCTGGAGGAGATTGGAAATCTGGAGAACTGGTGCAAGAGGAACAATCTCCTCCTGAACGTCAGTAAGACAAAGGAGCTGATAGTGGACTTTAGTACAAAGCAGGAGAGGAACTAGCAGACCCCCGTCATCAACAGGAGCCCAGTGGAGAGAGTGGACAGCTTCAGATACCTCGGTGTTCACATCATCCGCACCAAGCTCCCTGACCTGCACTCGATCTACACCAAGCGGTGCTGGACCAAGGCCAGGAAGATCGTGAAGTTTTTATATATTAAATAAAATTAAAAAAAAAAAAAAAAAAGAAAATCTCTATTGTACAGTATATTTCTATTTTTATTTCTATTTTATGTACAGTATACTTTTATTTTTATTTCTATTTTTATTCTAGTTAAGTTTAAATTTTCCTATCGTATTTCTTTATTCATATTTATTTCTTACTATAAGATTTTATTCTCTTTTTAAGGTCACCGGCGGTCGTGTAAGCATTTCACTGCATATCGTACTGTGTATGACTGTGTATGTGACAAATAGAATTTGAATTTGATTTGAATTTGATTTGAAATGCCTATTGTCCATCATTTTGTTGTAGCTTTTTATTTCTTTTAGAAATGCCATTTAAGAAACCCAAGAACTTTAAATAGAAAAGAAAAGAGTATTATAAAAGAGTATTACTGATATTCTTTCTAGTTAAAAATACACAGAAGGCGGTACAGCAGTGTGTCTAAAGCCCTATTCGGACGGGACTAGTTTTCCAAACAACGTTTGAGTTTGAATTTTTTTCAGACGATGTCTGTCATTTCATGTCTGCATTCCGATGAGACTAACATCTCCGTATTTATTACGGAGGTAGGAGTGTCTGTGTTTTACATGTGGGTGTTGCACAAGACCACATGTCCACATCTACATCCATTATTGGTGCGCAAACTTGAATACCGGCGCGCTAGTGATAGTACGGTAGCTCACGTTGGCCAAAACACAAAAGAAAACGCGTTTTGGAAAAAAAATATTCGTCAATCACAGACATTCGCATTCGGATGGGATTAGAAACATTCATTGGAGAAATTAATTTAACATTTCAAAATCCTTTCAGAAAGTTTAATAAGGTTCAGGTTTAAGTCACTTTTGGGGACACAGTTCTACATTAACATGTCTACTCAACCATCATAACACTTCCTCACACACACAAAAACTCCTAGTCAAACCTGCTTTATGGGGACTCCGTATAAAAAATATAAACAGACCAGATGGAAACACAAAGAGGAGTCTGTTGGCAATTAAATGTCAATTAAGTAATAACATTTCTCTTCTACATTTGTTCTCATGTACACTGGAGATGTGTTGACATTATAAAGGGTGTTCACGTATGGGGGGTCATTTAGAAGTTTCTTTTTTTAATGGACATGATTCTTTTTTAATTAGTTGGGATTTTGGAGAAGTTTTCAAAATAGCGTCTCATTTTCCAATACAACCAAAAATGGCCAAGCAATGGTGCTTGAAAATATCGACCCGATTCATTTTTTATGGGAAAAATAGGTCCAAAATCTTTTTGTATTTTAATTTTCATTTTTTTTATCAGCAGGAAATTATTACAGATTGTGAATTTCATCTTTATTGTTTGTTATCTCTATTGTTAATAAGCACATGTTTAAAACAATCATAAGCTGAGTATTAACATGATGGGTAAGAAGCCATAGAATCACTTCATGATTCATAATCTCAACTCATTTTCTTTAATCAACAGATTATTTGACTTTCAAAACTGTTGTTAACTGCAACCCTGATGTTAAAACAACCAAGGATGAACCATAACAATGATTCTAAAAACCAAACCAAACAAAAAACCAAAAAAGTGTGAAAATTAAGAGATGATTCAGGAAAGGAAAAATCAGTTAGACTGAGACCCACGAATCAACACACACTGCTCACACACACCTTTATTTGGACTGATGTGCTCCAGCTGTGATGTCTCGTCACTCTGAGACGTTACACACTGCACAGCGTCTGTCAGACGGCTGATCATTCGTGACATTTTACCTTCACTAGAAAATGTTCATATATTAATTTTAATGCTCAGTTGAGGTTCTTTGAGAATATTCTGTGTAAACCCCGTTGACAGACAGAGAACAGCTGATCATGATCTTAAACACGGTGTATCTCAGGTAGTTTCCACCAGCCCAGCCGCAGCACTCCAGCCCTGAGCTCCATCTCACACACTTTAAACTCAACTCACAGCTCAAATCCTGAACTATAGACTTATTTCACCAACATGCTGCTTCTGTTTATCACCTGACATTAACTGTATGACGAGGAATAACCAGTTAAATAGACACGAGTTACATTAAACAGTAATTAATCCCAACTACAGGAGCCAATGCTAAAAATTGGTGAGGCCCTTATTTACATCCTCCCCAACATGTTACAATGGTTTCGGTCCCCATAATGTTGCTGTGTATCCAGAGTGATGTCCTCACAATGCGATAATTACAAACACACACACACACACTACCATACTCTCTCTTACACACAATACCTTACAGGTTCAAACAGGTCCCATTTTTCACACACATACGTACACACACACACACACACACACACACACACACACACACACACACACACACACACACACACTTTGGAGGTCTGATGACTGAAAGGAATGTAAACCCCAACCTCTGAGATTCTTCTTTCTAACTCTCTGGTCGTTCTTTCTCTCCTTCTCATATTAAATCCTGAAGAAAGATGAAATGTCATGGTTTTCCCCCCGTAAAAAAAAATCTCTGTTTGCAGTTTTCACTGCTTTGAAACATCTTTCACTTTCTTTCTTTCTTTCTTTCTTTCTTTCTTTCTTTCTTCTAAGCCATTAAATCTCATCTTTCTTAAACGCTACAGTGACTAAGGAAATGAGGGCACAGTTCATCTCTGATGTCGTTAATTATACAATCATATTTTCATCTCTCCCTGTCCCTCTCTCTCTTTCTATCCCTCTCTCTCTTCCTCTCTCTCGTTCTCTCCCGTGTTCTTTCCCGTGTATCTTTAATGCCGTTAATCAGAGCCTCATCATTTTTTGCTCCTGATTTACTGAATGGTTTCCAGCTGCTGGTGGTGAGGTGGATTGTCTCTGCAGTGCTGCAGGTGTTTCATTTCGCATGTTTATTTGGTGCCACCCTGTCCCCTGTGTGCCACCCCAATTGGCCCCACCCCTGCTGTTCTCTGTCCCTGCGAGTCTCAGTCATTCATCACGCTGATCCTTTGGCTGCAGAGACAGACAGACAGACAGACAGACAGACAGAGAGAGAGAGAGAGAGAGAGAGAGAGAGAGAGACTTGACTTTAAGTGTCTTTTATTATGAAACAATCATGTCATATTCATCTTATTTGATATATATAAGTATTAAAAAAATAGGTAAAAGTAAGTATTCAGATAAAAACCAACAGAAAAGCTATGTACACATGCATGCACACACCTATGTATTACACACCTACACACATTCACACACCTACACATATTTGTACACATATATATACATATATACATGCACACACACACAAATACGTACACATCTATATTCATACAAAACCACATACATATACACACACGCACACACACACACATATATATATGTACATATTTGCCCCTAATATCAGGGTTTTTTTGTTTTTTTTTGTTTTTTTTTCCTTTTTCTTTCCCTTTTTTAGAACAATTTTAACATTCATGAATAAGTAAGTGTAAAGCAAAAAATTAATAAATAAATAAAAATAGAAAAAAGGGGGGTATAGTAGACAGAGAGCATCGATCAATGTGTAGTCATAAGATATGAGTCTATGTTGATTTAATTTTGTCATAGTCCAAAAGGAGCAAAATATCTTAGAGTCTGTAGTGGAGTTAAAGCATGAGTTCATACAACAGCATTGACACGCCCAAAATAAATGGTTAATAAATAAAATGACAATTACATATATACTGTGCATATAGTTATATTAGAAGGTTAAAGAAAGCAAGTCATTTTCTACATTGCATAAAATTTCCTCTTGTCCCCAAACTTCATGGAAATCCTGCAGCTTATGTGTCATTGTTGCATATGCGAATTCAATTTTTAGTCTTGTTTTGACGAGAATTTTGAGCATGATTTCTGGGTTTAGGGTGCCATCATTTTTTATTTTGTTTTTTCTTGTGAGCCATGTGGCCAGTTTTGCTTTGCCAATTAGAAAATTTATTATGCAGATCTTTTTTTTGTTTGCGACAGTTTGAGTATTTCGGGCCAAAAATATACATGCCTTCTGTTATGGCTTGCTCAAAACTTGTTGTCCATTCCCTTAAGGTATTGAACATTGGCCTTAGCCTCTCACATCTTAAAAAGAGGTGCTCTATAGTTTCCTCCCTCCCACAGAAAGGGCATGTTGTAGCTATGGTGGGGTCGATATGTGCTACGTGTCTGTTTGTGGCCACGGCCCCGTGCACGATCCTCCACTGCAGATCAGCTGTGCGCTTCTCTGTAGGGGGTTTGTACAGGGACCTCCAGCTACCCCGTGGGGAAGAGCCCGATGCCAGCAGATCCGACCACCTCGACTCCTTTACCCCGGCCAGGGAGTTCTGATGGATCACCTTCACACTGGTTATGCATATAGCTTTCTTGGTGGCGTTTTCAAAATCCGTCAGTTATGGTATCTTAAAGGACAGTATTCCTCCGTTGGCTTCTGTTCGTTCTGCTGCTGCAGAGATGGAGAGAGGGGGGAAAGGGTTAGCTGTATAACTGCCCTGATAGTGGGCACCCTTGTCTGATCCCTCTTTGTATTTTAAAAGGATAGCTAAGCCCTCCTCCAACTTTAAGTATAATAACAGCATCTGTATATAAAAGCTTGACCCACGCTGTGAACCTTGTTCCCATTCCAAATGCCTTTAATGTGTTAAATAAGTAAGTGTGGTCTACTCTATCGAAAGCTTTTTCTTGGTCTAAACATAAAAAACCCAAGTCATAAGAGTTAATTTTGCACAGTTCTATCATGTCACGTATTGTAAAAACATTGTCCATTATTGCATTATTGTCCATTATACTGCAGGTATGCAGTAAGTTTGACTTGTGTGTACTATTTCACCTATATATTCTTTTAGTCTGTTTGACAAACACTTTGATAATATTTTATAGTCTGTGCATAAAAGAGCCACAGGTCTCCAGTTTTTTAAAACACCCAGGTCTCCTTTTTTTGGAAGCAGAGATAAGGCCGCCCGTGTGCAGCTTGTCGGTAGTTTCCCGTTGTTAAAAGACCAGTTAAAAACTTCATGTAGATCTGTTCCCAGTGTTTCCCAGAAATGAAATTGTAGAATTCTGCTGGGAGTCCATCAATGCCCGGTGCTCGACCAGTAGAGAGCTGTTTTACTGCTGTACTTAGTTCCTGTAGTTCGATGTCCGTGTCCAAGTCTTCCTTTTGTTCTTCTGTTAGTTTTGGTAGTTCGTTTGTTATCTCCTCGCTGCATTTCGGGTCAGTGGTTTCCTTGCGGTAAAGATCTTTATAAAAGTCCACTGCGATCCTTCTCATTTCTTCACACGATGTAGTTGTGCTGCCATCCGGACGTTTTAAGTACATCATCTGGTTTTGTCGTCAAGGGGGCGACAAGGTTGCGGCTCAGTAGTCCGGAGAACCAGATCTTATTCCCTGGGACCGTGGTGGCACAGGTGTGACAGTACCCCCACCCCCAGGACCGGCCTCCTGAGGGAGGCGAGGACGCCCTCTCCGCCCAAGTGGAGAGGGTCGGGATGGCCCGTCCGAGTGAGGAGGTCGGTGGGGGGGGGGGGCGGCCCGGGGGTCGAGGAGCCGGGCGATCCGGCCGTGCGAGATGGAATGTTGTGACGAGCTCAGGGCTTAAGATGTCCTTGGCGGGGACCCAACACCTCTCCTCCGGGCCGTATCCCTCCCACTCGACGAGATATTGCAGGGTCCCCCCTCTCCTTCGTGAGTCTATTAGTCTCGTTACTTTGAATGCTGGGGCGCCCCCGATCTCCACAGCCCCGGGGAGCGAGGGCTCTGCCATGCCCTCGTCTAGGGGTCCTCGGACCACTGGCCTGAGAAGGGAGATGTGGAAAACAGGATGAATGCGCATATGACTGGGAAGCTGTAATTTAAAGGAGACAGGATTGACTTGAGACAGAATAGGGAAAGGACCAATGTATTTGGGGGATAGCTTACGACAGGGGAGGTGGAGGTGAAGGTCCCGTGTCGAGAGCCACACTCGATCGCCTACCTGGAGCGGAGGGCTTTCCCGTCGTCGTTTGTCTGCAAAATTTTTTAAGCGAACTACTGCTTGTGAATTTTTTGTATGTGCGTCCCCCCATTCCGCTCATTTAAACCACTCATCCACCATGGGTACATCAGTGGGAGTGGCATCCCATGGACAGAGCGGAGGCTGATGCCCAAGCACACACTGAAACGGCGTTAGGCCGGTAGCAGAGTGATATAACGAATTTTTGCGCGTATTCTGCCCAGATTAAACAGTCTGCCTATTCGTGTTGTCTACTGCTACAGTATGCATGGAGGTACCTCCCAAGTTCTTGGACAGCCCGCTCTGCCTGTCCATTCGACTTGGGGTGATAGCCCCACGTCAGGCTAACTGTGGTCCCCAATTTCTGGAAGAAAGCTTTCCAGACCTTGGCGATAAATTGGGGACCCCGATCTGAAATAATGTCTCCGTGATGCCATAGCAGTGAAACATATATAGGGGTTCTGCCACCTGGAGCGCTGACGGGAGGGAGCCAAACGGGATGAAGCGACAGCCCTTAGAAAACCGATCGATCACCACTAATATCGTTGTGTACCCTTTTGACACGGGCAGGTCCGTCACAAAGTCTACAGCGATGTGTGACCACGGTCTACTCGGTGTAGGTAGGGGCGTTAATTTCCCAACTGGCAATCCACAAGGATGTTTTGTGGTTGCACAGACCGTGCATGATAACACGATGAGGTGGCCCTCATCTTTGGCAACCAGTATTTCTGATCTATGAGCTTTAAGGTGCGAGCAATAACTGGGTGCCCTGAAGCCGGGCTAGTGTGGGCCTCTATGGTAACACATTCACGTAGTGTGGCTGGGACAAACGTTCGAGTGGGAGTGCAGCCGGCCGGCACGGAACGATTATCCCGCGCCCACCGTTCGATCTCCTCATCGATATCCCACTGCATGGGCGCGACTACCATAGAGGCGGGCACAATGGTTTCCGGGTCCAAGTTAGACGGTGGTGTGGGATAGTAACGTGACAAGGCGTCTGCCTTCTTATTCTTGGACCCGGGCCGGTAGGTGATTTGGAAGCGAAAGCTCGTGAAGAACAGTGCCCACCGGGCTTGGCGTGTGTTTAAACTCTTAGCCTGTTGGATGTATTCTAAATTTCGATGATCGGTTAGTACAATGAAAGGGTGTCTGGCTCCCTCTAGCCAGTGACGCCACTCCTCTAATGCCGCTTTCACTGCGAGTAGTTCTCTATTCCCAATGTCATAGTTTCGCTCGGCAGGTGTCAGTTTGCGAGAAAAAAATGCACAGGGGTGGAGTCTCTCGGGTTGACCTTGGCGTTGGGACAGCACCACGCCTATTCCTACCTCCGAGGCATCGACTTCAACGACAAAAGGTCTCTCGGGATCAGGTAGCCGTAAAACTGGGGCTGTAGTGAAAGCACTCTTAAGTTTTAGGAAGGCTCTTTTAGCTTCCGCGGAAAACGCGCCTAATCGTTGTGGCTTACCCTTTAGTAGAGTAGTGAGCGGTGCTGCGATAGTACTGAAATTTCGAATAAAACGCCGGTAAAAATTGGCGAACCCGAGAAAACTCTGTAGCGCCTTTACTGCTTTGGGTTCGGGCCATTGTGTTACCGCCTCCACCTTGCACGTCTCCATCTCGACCCCCCGTGGCCCTATGCGATAGCCGAGAAATGTGTGGAAAAATTTTATTGGATTATAATTGTAGTCAAGTGTAAGGTACCAAATACCCAGAAGGCCTCTGTCCAAGAGGCCTTGATCCAACTCGCTACAAAATTGAGGAAGTGAGAAAACACGCAGGCAGGAGGCAAGGGAGAGATAACAGACAAGAAAACTAAAGAAAAAACAATAATATCAATAATATTTACTAACATTTTATTATTATGTACTAATAATATCTACTCGTAATATCTACATGGTTAATGATAATGTTTTAATGATAATTAAAGAAAAAGTATGCAAAGTGTGACCCAAGAACAACCCGTACACACAGAGTGCAAGAAATTAAGGAACTTTATTGGAGGGGAAAATACAGAAAATGCAAGCATTGATAAAAATTATAAAAATAAACTTTCGGTTCTGCTTTAATTGGGACACAAAGTGAAAAAAGCCAGACTTCTGCTTTTAAGAAGCAGAAAAACAGCATAAATCATATTTGTTATAAAGAAAAAATCTAATTAATCAGTAATTTTCAGCAATATCATCCTCAGAGGAATAAGTGTTCTGAAAACGGTGATGATTGAGGCGGTTTGGGTAAGGGAAGGTGTAACCACCTGCTCCCAGAAGGAATCTCAGATGAGAGGATGAGCGAGAAGAACGCTGCCTGCGAGCTAGAATTAAACAAAATTAGAGAGGATTTAGCAAACATGGGTTTAGTAAATCTGGGGGAAAAATGCACTCTGCACATATTAAAAGAAACATTACATTATTGATTTTAGTAGTATAAGACCTAAGAACTAGCAATATAAATAATCATACCAATAATCAGATTAATGTGATTGTCTTGAACAAACCATAGTATAGAAATAGCAGCAGGTAAATGAAAAATAAACATTAACAAACCTAATCAATGAACTGATTTAAGCTGATTTAATTCATCTTTAATCGTAATATCTATCCTATAATAATTAAGTAAATTAAACAAAAAGTATACTAATTGATATATAAGTTCAAAATCATTAAAATAATCATTTAGTTATATAAATAGGTTTAATATATAATCAAAATGAATAACCAGAATACATTAGAGTACTAATAGATAAATAATCTCTATACAAGTAAATAAAGTAAATACATAATGGACAGTTAAAGACAAATGAGATAAAATTAACTATGGTAAGAACAACCAAAATATAACACTTACACATCTTGATGAGGAAGATTTTGAAAAATTGCGGCTTCCACAAAAACCCAAGTCACCAGCGGTGGTCAATCGTCTGGTCAAGAAAAAAAGAAATAAACCAAACTTTCTCCAAAAAATGAGAACGTAAGACCGTCTAACGTCTTAGGCCTGCCCAGACATGAATAAATATGAGATGAGAAGAAAAATTATGCAATTGGGAGGTGCCAATCTATCTAACCTGAGCAGAATTAGCTCACATCTCATGAATATTAAAAAGGTTTCTTGACTTAAGAAGGAGCAAACAATGATGTAATTGTTAAGTGAAGGTATATAAACGACATAATTGGCGTTGTCGGCATAGGATACCCACGGCTGGTCGTTGCTGCCCCTTGGGGTCGGCGGCCCTACACGGTCAGCAGAACCGCCGCGCGGCAATAGGAACAAGGTAAGCAGAAACCTGTTATTCAAATTCTGCTGTAGTTTTTCTGCTGTCTGTGGGGGTCGAATGATTCTTGGGGGACGTACTGCTGGCCCCGGGAACCAAATTGAGTAATTGATAATTGAGTAATTTAATGTTTTATGCAATGTTGTTATGATGCAATTTTATTATTTTGATGAAATAGCAAAAAAGTATGCGCTTGTGAATTGATGTCCTCCAATTGTGAATTGATGACCTCCTTCTTGTGGAATGCGCATTTCTCAGCCTTCGCGTAGAGCCCGTGTGCGTGCAGACGATGCAGGACGGCTGTTACATGGCGGACGTGTTCGGAATATGACCGCGAGTATATTAGGATATCATCTAAATACACTATCACAAAACGGTTAAACATATACCTAAACACGTCGTACATGAACCCCTGAAACACCGCAGGTGCGTTTACCAATCCATAAGCCATCACATTATACTGATAATGGCCTGATGTAGTGCTAAACGCAGTCTTCCACTCATCGCCCTTACACACACGAACGAGGTTGTAAGCGCTGCGGAGGTCGAGTTTAGTAAAGATGGAAGCGCCTCGGAGTTGGTCGATAGCGGCTGGTACCAGCGGCAGTGGGTGCTTATACTTTACTGTTACTGCATTTAAACCTCTGTAATCAATGCAGGGTCTGAGGCCCCCGCCCTTTTTTTCTATACAAAAGAAACCTGCCGAAGCGGGGGAAGTGGACCTGCTGATGAGACCCTGCCGAAGAGCCTCCTCCACATATTCCTCGATCGCCCCGGTCTCTTCCAGGGATAATGGGTAAATACGCGAGCAAGACGGTGTTTTCCCCGGCAGGAGCTCAATCGCGCAGTCCCACAGACGACGAGGGGGAAGTCGCGCTGCTGCCCTAACACTAAATACATCTCGAAACTGCGCATACTTTGATGGCATTGTAGTTGACACTTGGGCACGCGGGCTTTCAATACTGGTGGTTTAGACCGTCAATGATAACGGTTTACAAAATTTGGAGCATCTAGGGGACCAGGACGTGATGCGCGGATTAGTCCAATCAAAATTAAGGCTGTGAAAACTGAGCCATGGAAGTCCCAGTACGACGGACTGATCAGATCGAGGAAGCACATAGAATCTTATTTCCTCGGTGTGACCGGGGAAAGTTAACCGCAGGGGCGCAGAAATTAATGTAACTGCCGATTGTTTTAGGTGTTGGCCATCTAGAGCTTTAATAGATATCGGGTATGGAAGCTTCAACACAGGAGCTCGCAGCGAGGAAAGTAGAGTGGATGAGATGAAGTTCCCAGCCGACCCGGAATCTATTAGGGGAAAAACAGACAGGGTAAAATTATTATGTGATAATGTAGCTCGTAAACTAAAGGTAGGTGAGTGCGTGATGGCGTGTAGCGGGTTACTTTAAGTAACGGACAGGACCGCACTTGATGATGTTCCCCCCCCCACAGTATAGGCAGAGTCCCGCGGACATGCGTCGTGACTTTTCTGTGGCTGAGAGATGAGAGGAGCCGACGCCCATCGGCTCCGATGAAGTGTCTTCGCGCTGATTCAAAGGCGGTGGGTTGTAAACGTACTTTCGGCGAGGTTCGGGTCGCTTGAGGGGTGGTCGGGGTGCCGAGCGTCTGCCCGCAGGTGCTGGTCCAGCTTTATCGCCAGAGCGATGCACCCTTCCAGTGACATTTCGGCGTCCCGGCACGCCAGTGTGGTGTGTTCATTTTAGCTTGGGATGAAACCACTGCCATTTCTTTGCGATCTTTTAATCGCCATCTAATTTTTTTACTCAGATGGTCATAATTTGTGGTTCGCTGTAAATGTGCCACCGATGCTATAAATTTTTTAACATTTGTGAAATGGTCTTCGATATTGATAGTTTTTTTTATAAGTTTTCTTCAAATATTCCTTTATGTCCTCGAGTGTGTACAGTTGCTGATCTCCCCCAAAATGTGACACACTGATGTCTGATATATCAGAGTACCTGTCTTCTTCGTAGTCCTCATCTATGAAATCATCATCTTGCTCTAAAGGTGATGTTAATTCGTCAATGCTACACGCTCCACCCATGCTATTTAATCCCCCCAATGAAACTGATTCCCTCATAATGTTCGAGCCCTCTGCTGGAGCTACGTCCTTCTGTGTGTTCTGAGTGCTTATTTTTCTTTTCTTTTTTTATCTGCTCACCATCAGTCATTTCACTGTTCTCTGTGGTGGGTTGGCTCCCATCCTGTCCCTCTGCAGTACCTGACTGCTGCACACTGGAGCTCCCTCCACCCAACACCACCATTGGGCCTGCACGCTCCCCACCGGAGCTCCCTCTCTCCTGCACTTCCACACTACCTTCCTGCACCACATCACCACCATCCTGCATCATTACATCTCCATCCTGCACCACTACACCCCCACCCTTCACCACTGCACCACCACCCTGCACCACTACACCCCCACCCTGCACCACTGCACCACCACCCTGCACAATTACATCTCCACCCTGCACTACTGCACCACCAGTCTGCTCCACTACACCACCACCCTGCACCACATCACCACCACCCTGCACCATTACATCTCCACCCTGCACCACTGCACCACCAGTCTGCTCCACACTGGAGCCCGCTCCATCCTGCCCCACTGCCCTGACCCCACTAGGCCCCGCCTCCTCCCTGCCCTGTGCTCTATGTGGGCAGCTGAACTTTTTGTGCTCGATATCCCCGCATTCGAAGCACCTCATGCTCCCAGTGCTGGCGTACAGCATGTATGATTTCCCCTCATGTGTGACCCTGAATGAGATGTCCAGAGTGGCCTCAGTCAGGAACATGAGCACTGTACGGCTGAAGGACACCACGTGCTTCAGCGCGGGGTTTTTACAGTTGAGAGAGACCATCCTCATACTGCTCACGATCTTCCCGAATCGAGACAATTCCCTCTCTATATCCTCATCGGGGATAAAAGGAGGAATGTTCGACACGGTGACCTTCATTGTTGTGGCACCGAGCGGAGTAACGGAATAAAGTTCTCCATTTACCTTTACTCCGTGTTCAATCAGCTGGTGTACGAGTTCCCTCTCCTTAACAAACACCACCACGGCCTTGTTCATCCGCAACGCCGACATGATGTTCTCACACCCGACACACTCTCCTACCACCAGTAACACCTGCTCCACCGACACCGCGGCGCTCACTTCACAGTGCACCCCGTGACGGAGCGAGAGAGGACGGACTGCACCGCTCGGGTGAGCCGCCATCCCTGCACCCCGCCACCGGATCAACAGCTACACACACCGGCGGGCTAACGCTAATAACGCCGCGTGATCGCTGTTTATAGATGTTTAAAACAAAGTTTATGTTTTTGTGCTTCAGAAAAGAAAGCTCAAAAGTTATAGAAAAGTTTTCGCTCATTCACTCTCACACCACGCTCCACACGCTGCTCTCACACCACCTCCCAGGATGCACCAGAGGGAGAGAGAGAGACAGAGAGAGAGAGAGACAGAGAGACAGAGAGAGAGAGACAGACAGAGAGAGACAGAGAGAGAGAGAGAGACAGAGAGAGACAGAGAGAGAGAGAGAGAGACAGAGAGAGAGAGAGAGAGAGAGAGAAATTGAAAACTGAAAATTCGCTAATTCGCTAATAGAGACACCAACCACAGAGCAGCTGTACGACATCAAGTAAAGAATAAGGAAAACAAGTGTAAACTGAAGAAAATCACTTCGAAAAATAAATAAAAGAAACCTATTTCAAAAAGGAAGGTAGGAACTGATATTATTATTATTATTATTTTTCAGCCTGCTAATAGAAATAGCTGCTAGCATCACAGCTAAGAGTGACAGTTACAGAGTAACAGTTACAGATGGCTACTTTTGAAAAATCTGAGGAGCAGAGTTTTAGCACACTTGCTATCAGCTACCCAGATGACATAACTACTGAAAATGGCAAGAAAGAATACAAAACTAAGATTTTGAGAGACTTTCCTGAGACCCTAAGAGCTGATTTTATGATATTACATGATAAAATAATGAAAGCAGACCTGCTGTTCTACACAGAGCAGCCGAATGCCTGGCACACAGCCCTCCTCTCAGCCCATAAAGACCTGAAGATGGCTGGAAACAAAGCTATGAGGCAACTGTACACTGACACCACTCCCAAATTTAACATCAACCTGTATAACAACGGTACTGTAATGATTCAGGGACCAGAATGTAGCCTAGCAAAGTTTCAAACTGACTTTAATGAGCTAAAAGCTTTAGCTGGAAAAGAAAAAAAATCTTAACAGAAGCCCAGTCCAGCTCAGAGACCTGCCCCCCTCCTCCCCCTGATCCTTCTCCATGTGACCCTCCCCCGCAGCCATCCTCACACACACCGCCCAGTGTCCACTCCTCACACTCCCCAAACCCGCCTCACACACCTCACACACCCCGATCTGCAGTGTCTGTACAACGAATCCAAGAGTGTCTCTCCCTGCTGGAGATGGAGATCATGGAGTTCAAGGAGAGTAAACTACAGGACAGTGAAACAATCCAACAAGTGAGAGAAGAGACACAAAAGCTTAAAGAACAGACTCAGACCAGAATGGGACAACTGGAGAAAAACATGGACAAGCTCCAAAAAGACAACAAATTCCTCAGAGATGAGCTGTGTAAACTTAAGGACAAACTAGAACAAAAAGAGTCTCTGATTCTAAATCTTAAACAGCAGCTGAACACCTTAACTGAGATATCCGAACAGTCCCAACTTCATGTCAAGAACACCCACACCACTACTGACCCCCAGCCTACCCACAACCTACTAGCCACCCAACAAATCAACCAGATCAGCCAGTTAGCTGCCCCACTAACTAGTCAGTTAGCCGCCCCACTGACCAGCCAATTTGCCATCCTACCATACAGCCAATTATCCACCCCACAGATTAACCAGTTAGCCGCCCTATCAACTAGCCAGTTAGCCATCCTACCATGCAGCCAATTATCCACCCTATCGATTAGCCAGTTAGCCGCCCCATCAACTAGCCCATCACAATCCAGCCTACCAACCATCCACAACACCCCAAGACTGCAATTCTCATAGATTCCAATGGCAAATTTTTAAATCACAGAAAGCTGTTCCCCACACACAGAGTCGCAAAGTTCTGGTGTCCCACCACTGACAGTGCACTCAGGCTACTCTGCCAATCCAAACTTCAAGCGCCCCAAAATATAGTGATTCACACTGGCACAAATGATTTGCACTCTAAAGGAGAGAAAGTAGCAGAATTAATGAAAAAAATAGCTGATAAAGCTCACATGGTGTTTCCACAAGCCAATATAACCATCTCAACAGTTTTACCCAGAAGAGACTACTCCTGGAAATTCATCAAGAAAATCAATGAAAATATAACCAAAGAATGCTCCATCATCCCCAACACCACCATCGCACAGCATCCAAACATAACAGATGAACAACTATTTGACCATGTGCACCTACACCAGGACGGAATCAGACTCTTCGCCAAGAATATAAAGGATGCTACACTCAAGAGAGACCAAAACAATCCGAAGCTCAGCAGGTCTAAAAACTCCCAAAGCCAAAGACCAACTACTAACAGCCACACACCCGACGAACCACCTCAACATAGGAGACATATGACCTACAACACACACCATTTGAAAGCCCAACACAACAGAGCCACAGTCAACAACTCAAAGTCCATCAAATTTCACACTAGCAAAGCACAAACTGCAAGAACCGAATCCAGACCAACACAGAGGCAGAACCCCCGCTTCAGCAACACCCTGTGGCAAAAGGAACCTTATAATGAAGCTCAACCACTTCTACCCCTGCAGCACCTCTCATATGCTGATATAGTTCAAGGTAAAACACACCCAAACTCAACAGAAATCGGAGAGGTGCGACAACTACTCCAACTAATTTGTAAAATACTTGTATAGGCATTGTACATATATATATATATATATGTTTATTAGTACAATAAGATTTCTATAATAGTAATGTTGTTCCAGAATTGTATACAAATCTTAAATATACTAATTCCTCTCTTTCATCTCTACTATCACTAACTAAGTTTAAAAGAATGGGAAAAAAATGAAATCACTCTCTATAAGTTCATGGAATGTTCAGGGTTTATGTTCTTCCATTCTGGGAACTAAGACCCTAAATGCAGACTTTTTAAAAAACGCACACCATGACATTTTGATATTGTTGGAGACATGCAGAGGTGGAAAGAGTAATAAAATTTTGTACTCAAGTACAAGTACTGTTACTTCAGTGAAATTTTACTTAAGTACAAGTAAAGTTACCATTATAAAAATCTACTCAAATAAAAGTAAAAAGTAGCTCATTAAAAAATTTACTCAGAGTAAAAGTTACCGAGTTACTTTTTTATTTTAATTTTTTTAACAGCGGGGGTGGGATGAGGCATTCTAGCGTAGTTCAAAAAAGATGAGCAGATATAAATCTCAAACTAGTTGTTTTTAACTGAAGGAACACCTTTGCATAATAAAGCTGTTGTTTTTCTTGTGGTTAAAAATCAAAGTGGTCACTTAAATATAGTATTACGTTCCAGTCTAGGGTCATCCAGCAAAAGAATGATTCAGGGTTCTATTTTAAACTGTATGGAAATGGTGGCATATGGCAGAAAGAACTAGATCCAATCATATATATATATATATATATATATATATATATATATATATATATATATATATATATACACACACACACACACACACGGAGGAGGATCAGATTCAGGGTGGACCCAGGCCAAATGATAATAAACAAAATGGTATTTATATTTAGTAGCTAGATTACCTGCCAAAAAAAAAACAAAAAAAAAAAACACAAATACAGGTACCTTCCCGGACTCCCTAAACCAAAAACAGTGAAATTATCTACAAATATATACAAAGACCAACCAAACCAAAGGGACAAAGCAATAATCAAAGTCAATGGGAGGCAAAAAGTCAAACCAGAATACACAACCAAATATCAAAACACCAAAATCATAACCTCTTTCATCTTTCCCGCGTCTCTCTCCGGTTTATAAATGGTCGCGCTAGTCGATGACGTCACTCAGGGCGGAAGCGGCCGTGTGGAAGGTCAGGTGATGCCGATGTCAGAAAACCTGGAGTGGAGTCTGGAGCGGCGCGCGACCAGGACATGATACACACACGCGGCGCAACGGAGCATTTATAAAGCATAATATTTTTTATTATTTTATCATTTTCATTCATTTATTTTTTACTCAGTAGCGAATATGATTTAAAATGTAGCGAATTACAATACTTCAAACAAAACATACTTAAGTAAAAGTAAAATTACAGATTTTTAAAACTACTTAAAAAAGTAGAAATACACAAAAAAGCTACTCAATTACAGTAACGCGAGTAAATGTAATTCGTTACTTTCCACCTCTGGAGACATGGTGCCGTTCAAACGCAGAAACTCACTGTCCCTCAGGCTACCGAGAAATTGTACTACCATCCTTCAAAAGAGCCAACATAAAACATGGCAGAGACTCTGGTGGAATCATAATTTGGTATAAAGATGATCTTACACCTTACCTGTCTGTTGTAAAAAGAGAGCTCACACATATTTGGCTTCAGCTCAGACGCGGTGTAGTTAACAATGAGAAAAATCTGTTTATCTGTGCAGTTTATACTCCACCTGCAGAGTCCCCTTACTACAGTCAAGACTTTTTCCACAACCTCCACACAGAAACATGCCATTTCCAGGCTCAGGGAAATGTACTGCTGTGTGGAGACTTTAACGCCAGGACAGGTTTGGCAAGTGACACCACGGATCTTCACCAAAAAGAAAATATATTTATCACACTTCCCAATTTAACCCCTACAACAAAAGAAAGAGTCGAGCCAGATGTTATAGTAAATAAGAACGGTAGGGAGTTAGTGCAGCTCTGTCGAGGCCTGGGCCTGTACATGCTTAATGGTAGGATCCCAGGAGACTCCTTGGGTCGGTTCACCTACTGCTCAGCTCTCGGGTCGAGTGTAGTCGACTACGCCATCACTGACATGGACCCCTCCTGCATAAGTGCCTTCACTGTCAGACCACAGCTACCCTTATCAGACCACTGCCAAATTAATGTCTTCCTAAAAAGAATTCAGCAGCCAAGTAACACAAAAGAAAACTACAAACTACTGAACCTTAATCAGGGCTATAAATGGAGCCCTAACAGTGTGTCTGAACTTTCCAACGCAATGAGTTCTACAGAAGTCACTAATCTCATTAACACCTTCCTAACAACCGAGTTCCAACCCAATCAGACCAGTGTAAACCTCGCAGTAGAGCAAATCAATCAAATTTACCACATAGCAGCAACTAAAGCTAATCTGTGTAAAACACACAAACACCAGAAACAAAAATCCAACACTGAAAAATGGTTTGATGGGGAATGTCAGTCTGCAAGAAAACAGCTCCGACAGCTATCCAACCAAAAACACAAACTACCACAAAACACTGAACTCAGAGGAAAATACTGTGAAACACTGAAGAACTATAAACAGTTACTTCAGAAGAAAAAACAACAGCACTACCATCAGACATTAAGAAAAATTGAAGAATCCATCAATCCATCCATCAATTGGCATGAGCCCCCGCATCCTCAGGACCTTCTACCGCTGTGCCATCGAGAGCATCCTCACTGGATCAATCACAACCTGGTACGGCAACAGCACCGCCTACAACCGCAAAGCTCTGCAGAGAGTGGTGCGGTGTTCCGAGAGGATAATTGGAGGTGAGCTTCCCTCCCTCCAGGACATCTACAGGAAGCGGTGCCTGAGGAAAGCGAGGAGGATCATCAAAGACTCCAGTCACCCCAGCAACAACATATTTAAACTGCTCCCGTCAGGCAGGAGGTATGGCAGTATCCGGTCCCGAACCAGCAGGCTGAGGGACAGCTTCTATCATCAGGCCATCAGACTGCTGAACACTGACCAATAGGTCTTCATAGACACTACACGGTCACTTTACACTGTCACTTTATAGTCACTAAGCCACTTTCCACTCCATACTGCACATAATTGCCTTTTTGCACAACATTCATTGCGGACATTCTTATACATTATACACAAGTAGACATACTCTCACAAACGTGTGTGTATATGTATATACATGTATGCATATATGTGTATATGTAGATGTATGTATGTATATATAGATATATGTAGATGTAAATACAGTATATGTGTATATATATATATATATATATATTATGTATACTTGCATTCACAATTTTTACAATTTTTTTTTTATTTTTATTTTTTTATTTATATTATTTTAGTTTATACTATTCTTATACTGTACTATTCATATGCATACATATTTATTCTTATAATTGTACACCACTATTGCTTGTGTAGCTTGCACATAAGAATTTCACTCACGTGTACTGTACCAGTGTACCAGTAACGTGACGTGACAATAAAAGTGATTTGATTTGATTTGATTTGATTTGAAAACCAGTTCTGGGAAAAATGGAACAGCCTAAACCCGACACACACGCAGGACACATCAATAAAAGATCCAAAAATATGGACAAACTATTTTGAATCACTTTTTAAAGGAATCTCCCCACAAAATCTTACAACAAATCAAAAAGTAATCCAAAATAAACTAGAAAATTTAGAAACCATCATAAAAAATAACCAAAACCCGCTTGATTACCAAATTACACCAGACCAACCGACTGACGCACTGAAAGACCTTAAAGACAAGAAGGCGTGTGGTCCAGACAGCATCAGGACAGAGATGCTTAAACACAGCACTCCTGTAATGAAGAGTGCTGTGTTGAGGCTCTTCAACCTGGTTCTTCAAGCTGGCTGTTTTCCTGACACCTGGACCCGGGGGCTTATATCCCCAATTCATAAGAGTGGAGACAAATTAGACCCTAATAACTAGCGGGGCATCTGTGTGAGCAGTAATCTGGGGAAGGTGTTCTGCTGCATCATCAACACCCGGATCCAGGCCTTCCTTATCGAACACAGCGTCCTGAGTAAGAGTCAGATCGGCTTTCTACCAAACCATCGCACCACTGATCATATTTACACCCTACACACACTCATCAACCAACATGTTCACCAAAAAAGCAATACCAAAATTTTTGCATGTTTTGTAGACTTTAAAAAAGCATTTGATTCGATTTGGCACACAGGATTATTTTATCAGGTTTTAAAAAGTGGAATAGGGGGTAAAGTATATGACATCATCAAGTCCATTTATTCGAACAACAAATGCAGCATAAAACTCGGCAAGAAAAGGACAGAATACTTCACGCAAGGGCGTGGGGTGAGACAGGGTGTGGGGTGAGACAGGGTGTGGGGGTGAGACAGGGTCGTGGGGTGAGACAGGGTGTGGGGTGAGACAGGGCGTGGGGCGAGACAGGGTCGTGGGGCGAGACAGGGTGTGGGGTGAGACAGGGTGTGGGGGTGAGACAGGGCGCGGGGCGAGACAGGGCGCGGGGCGAGACAGGGTGTGGGGGCGAGACAGGGCGTGTGGGGTGAGACAGGGCGCGGGGCGAGACAGGGCGCGGGGCGAGACAGGGCGCGGGGCGAGACAGGGCGTGGGGTGAGACAGGGTGTGGGGGTGAGACAGGGTGTGGGGTGAGACAGGGTGTGGGGGTGAGACAGGGTGTGGGGTGAGACAGGGTGTGGGGTGAGACAGGGTGTGGGGGTGAGACAGGGCGTGTGGGGTGAGACAGGGCGTGTGGGGTGAGACAGGGTGTGGGGCGAGACAGGGCGCGGGGCGAGACAGGGCGTGGGGTGAGACAGGGTGTGGGGCGAGACAGGACTTGGGGTGAGACAGGGTGTGGGGTGAGACAGGGCGTGGGGGTGAGACAGGGCTGCAGCTTGAGTCCAACTCTGTTCAATATTTACATTAATGAGTTATCGATGTTACTGGAACAATCTGCAGCCCCTGGACTCACCCTAAACAATACAGAAGTCAAATTTCTGCTCTACGCAGACGACCTGGTGCTGCTGTCTCCTACTGAACACGGCTTGCAGCGGCACCTGGACCTGCTGGAGCGGTTCTGTCAGAACTGGGCCCTGACAGTCAATCTGGCAAAAACCAAAATTATCATCTTCCAAAAAAAGGCCAGATCTCAGATAAACAGACACGTGTTCACTCTGGGAAACTCCGCCCTAGAACACACGTTACATTACGACTACCTGGGACTGAAACTCAGCACCTCCGGAGGCTTCGATCTGGGAGTGAATGCACTGAAAGAAAAAGCACGAAGAGCTCTATATGCAATTAAGAAAAGATTCTACAGAATACACATCCCAATTAGAATCTGGTGTAAAATGTGTTGATAGCATCATCGCACCTATTGCGCTGTACGGATGTGAGGTCTGGGGTCGACTCAGTAAACACGACTACACTCGCTGGGACAAACATCCCACAGAGTCCCTGCATGCAGAATTCTGTAGAAATCTCCTCAAAGTTCAGAGAAAAACACCAATTAACGCATGTAGGGCAGAATTAGGCCGATTCCCGCTGATTATAGCCGTCCAGAAAAGAGCAGTAAAATTCTATAAACACCTTAAAGTGAGTAATGAAAACACCCTGCAGTACGAAGCACTGAGAACCCGAGAGCTCGGCCCTAAACCCAGTCCCCTCTGTCAGCTGGTCCTGAGACTCACTAATACACTAACCCCTAACACACTGCAGTCTCAGAGCAGCACTGCTCACCACAGTCTCATCAGAATCAGACACATCACTGATCAGATGAGGAGAGAGTATCTGGAACACTGGGACAGTCAGACCCAAACCCAGTCCAGACTACACTGCTATCGGGCCCTAAAGAGAGAATATGAATTGGCAGAGTGTCTCTTCACCGTCAGAGATATAAAGCAGAGACGGATCCTGACCAGGTACAGGCTGAGGGACACCGTCTGGCTGTAGAGACGGAGGAGACACAGGAGAACCTGGAGCCCAGAGAGCAGAGACTGTGTGCTCAGTGTACGAGCGGTGAGGTCGAGACGGAGATGCACTTCCTTCTTTACTGCCAAAAATATCAACATATAAGGAGCAACTTCACTGAGATCATCACTCACAAAATCCCAAATTACTCCAAATTAACAGAAGGTGAAAAAATGAGAATCATTATAGGAGAAGGCGGCACTGCTACACTCGCTGGAGAGTGTAACTAACTAAAAAAAGAAAAATAGTCATAATAATAAAAATGGTATATCACAACTGTTTAGATAGTTGTTGTTATTGTTGTTAATATTGATGATTTATATGTATATGTATGTATATATATAATTTTTTTCTTCATTATATATATGTACATGTTATTTAGTTTCTTTATTATTGTTATTTTATTTATTTTATTATTTATGTGTATATGTATATTTATTTATTATTATTATTTTATTTATTTATTTATTTATTTTTTTGGGGGGGGGGGGAGTGGTTGTTTTGTTTATGTCTACCTAATATGATATTCTTTCATATCTAATATGTTTATACTGCAATGGTTTATAAATTCAGATTAATGTAATTAATGTTTTCTAATGGCTTTGGCAACAATGTAATACTTTTGTTAACATTCACGTCAATAAAACTCTTCTGAACTGAACTGAGAGAGAGAGTGGGACAGTTGGAGAGAGAGAGAGAGAGAGAGAGAGAGAGAGAGAGACAGAGAGAGAGAGACAGAGAGAGAGAGAGACAGAGAGAGATGAAATGACAGGAGTGAGGAGAGAGAGAGAGAGTCAGTGGGAGATTATAGAGCTGTGGTTCAGCACTTACGGCACTTTATTACCACCTGGGGAACATTTTATGTGCAGGAAACAGCAGAGTGTGTGAAGCTGCTTGTGAAACTAAAGCTGCAGTGTGTGTGTGTGTGTGAGTGTGTGTGTGTTTGTGTGTGTGTGTGTGTGTGTGTGTGTGTGTGTGTGTAGGGGATTTAATCACTAGTTGGAGGAGACTCTTTTTTCCAAAACTGTTTATTAGAGGCAGAGATTATGGCAGAAAAGTTTCCCTTATTTCATCCAACATCCTGTTATGTAGACTTGTTCAGACCTGTGTGTGTGTGTGTGTGAGACTATGATGCGTTATGAACACTTATTGGCAAAGAGAAGTAGAGTGTGAAACTGAAAGACAAAGCTGGGGTCAGTGAGACACTTCAGAATGTTCCGGCACACTGAGTGGGATCTTTTGTGGTGAGGCTGGCGTGAGATTTTGGAAAACCTTGTGTGTTTGTGTGTGTGTGTGTGTGTGTGTGTGTAATGGAGTGAGTCAGGCACTAGACAAAGCAGTCATTCAGACTAACACAGCACAAATACAAAACGAGTTAAATGTCAAGAGGGTGATATTGTTCCGTCTCCCCGGTCGTCTCCACACACACTGCGCAACATCGAAACACCAAACGCCGCTACTGTAATGCAGAGAGAAGAAAAAGAAACCCTGCAGAAACGATGCAGGCCCTCAGGGGTCGTTGGAGAATGAAGCATTCTGAGCCTCTTCTATCAGGACTACCAGGAACCACTCTGATGTTTCACTTCTACTCAGTGGTTTTTTTATCTTCTGTTCTTCCTGTTCACCTGTTCGTACCTGGCCACGCCCATCTATACTGCATTAGCAAGGCTCTATGCTGTGTACCACAGGTTCTCCTACCCGGTCCTGGAGAACCCTGTGATCTGCACATTTTAGGGCTTCTCCTGCTCACACACACCTGATTCTACTAATCAGCTACAGACTAAAGGTTCCGGAGTGAAGTGTGTGTTTGCTGACTTTTGGAAGAGAACCTGTGCAGTAGTCACCAAGTTCCCTGCTTTCCTCGGAACATGAGCGGATGACTGGTTCTCACTCAACACCTCCAGTAAATAAAATTATCATATAATGATGTTGTGCAAATGTGAGTAACTTGGGGTGTTTGTCAGGTGGACGTGTCAGGGATACCCCCTGGGTCGTGTTTTGTGGCATTTTGTTATGTTAATTCTGTAACTTCCATTGCTAGCAGGGGCTTCACAGTGAGGTTAGCATAGTTAGGACGCCCTGCTGGATTTGAGATGGCAGACAATAGACCGACATGCTCATCTCCAGCTCCGCCCTTATGCTCATGCCCGGTCCCGTCTCAGCGAGATACTCCACTGTCTCCACCTTGCCCAGCAGCATCCTAGCAACTTCTTTGCCAAGGACATGCTGCTCTTACCAACAGCTGGGTTTGAGAGATGTGCAGTGTTTCCATCACCTGAGTGTGAGGACATGGTGCTCATTTTTTTGCCCAGGTTTGAGGATTTCATGCCCTCAGCAGACCTCAGACTCATAACCATCATGCCGAGTCAGCCACGCTGTGGTTTGGATATGCTGGTGCTGACGCTGCCTTTGCCATCGTGCTCACTTGGCACCCAGGATGACTTCACGCCCTCAGCACACCCCAGACTCATCACCATCATATTGGTGTCCCGACCAGACTACAAGGACGTCACACTTACAGCACATCCAGACATAAAACAACACCACAAGTCCTAGCTCCATCCCCCGCCCAACATCCAGCCCTGTTCCAGGTTCTGGTCCTAGATCCATACTCATGCCTAGTTAGAGCATAGCACCTGTGTGGAGTACTGTAGAACCTACATGGTGTGTTTTACTGTGTAGTGTAGATCCTGCATGGTGCGTGTGTGTGAGAAGTAGAACCTGCACGATGTAAGAGTCTCTGTCATCGGTGTGTAAATTCCAGGCCGCAGAAGTGGAGAAAATAAACCATTTAAAAACAATCACAGCACCTGGTGTCTCTCAGTCTGACCCGAGCCATGCGTCTCACTCTACACAGCCTGGGTTCTGATAAAGTCTGTGTGTGTCACTGAGGTGAGGCCAAGCCAGACGAATGTGCTGTGATCTGAAAGACATTCCTTCTCTCAGCGCGGTTATCAGAAACCACTTCAAGATTAAACCCTTTTCACACCACTGGTTTGAAACCGCGAAACCACACACTGACTGAAAACCTTTGTGTGCCCTATTCACACAGCGTTAGTTTATCAGCGTAAAGCCTCTTTCTATGGCTGCATGGTGGCTGAGTGGTTAGCCCTGTCGCCTTGGACCTCCCAGCCAGGTTCGATTCCCGTCTGTGTGTATGTTCTCCCCGTGCTGGGTGGGTTTCCTCCGCGTACTCCGGTTTCCTCCCACAGTCCAAAGACATGCAGATTGGGATAATCAGCGCTCCCAAATTGCCTGAATGTGTGAAAGAGTGTGTGAGTGTGTGTGCCCCGCCTCACGCCCTGTGATAGGCTCCAGTCCCCCCGTGACCCTGAATACAGGATACAGTGGGAGTGAGAGAGTGAGAGAGTGCTGACCTCAGCTGTTTCCTCTCCTCACGTATTTAAACTCTTGTGTTTCAGTGACTCCAATTGATGGGGTCCATTGTTTTGATCTCAGTGATTTTTAATATTTAACAGGGTTGAGTCCTGGTTTTGTACAGTCCTGTGCAAAAGTCTTGGCCCCTCATTTCTTCATATTAAATCACATTAAACTATGTAGATCAAAGTAAATTAATAGGAACAAATGGGTTACTGTGACAAACCAAAGACATTCGTCTGAAGCTGCTCAGGTACAGGGACTGGAGTGAAATCATGAGAGACAAAAAAGTCCTTCAGGAAGCCTGGAGAACTGTTCCTCAGAACTACATTAAAAATACAAGAAAGTCCATCCGGAGATCACAAGTTCCAGTCCCAGGAGATGCTGTAGCCTATAAGATGAACGCTTTTACACAGCACTACAGATGTTTTCGACATAGATGCGTGCTTGTTTGTTTGTTTTTTAAGCTGTTTGGGATTTATCTCTTTTAATAAAGCTATAAATCCTGCACTCTCGCCCATTTGCACTACATAAAACCTGGTGCTCAGCAGGTGTAATGTTCTCACAGGAGGGAGGACGGAGAGAAACACTGATGTGGCTGATCCAGATGCAAATTAAATCACAGATTGGCTTCTGTAAACGAGGAAGTGACTCCAGAACCCTGTGTCCATTCAGCCGTCTGACACGCACCATGGTCACTATATCGTTTTATAGCCGGTGCAATTTGCAGTCACAATAAAACATGAAAATCTTGCTGTGTAATATTTAACTCAGATGTGGACAGGAGGACGAGTACAGCTCAATAAAACCTGTGTATCAGAAACAGGCAACACAAACAACAAACAACATGACCTGAGTCTGGCAAGAGAAGAAACTTTACACCCGACACCTAAAACCGATTCTTCTGCTTTGTGAGATTTCACAAAGATTAGTTAACCTCATCCATGTGCAGGTTCACGCTGGAGATTTATAAATCGCTGATAATAATCACATACTGTATACTTGAACTTCTGTCTGAACCACTTACTGTTACGCAATACCACAGCTCTCGTTAAAGATATCATTATAACCAATAATGTTTTATCCTTTCAACACATTCAGTAGCGTGTTTCCTCTTCTCCACCCAGACACTTAAACAGCTGCATCTCAGCTTTTTCTTCATCTTCACAGCTGCCTCTGGAGCTCGAACATCTACACCTGATATCGATATCTGGAATGCTGTAAAGCTGTGCTGTGAGATGAAAATGAATTAAACAAATAAATGACATGAGAATGAATTTAAAGATGACAAGAAGCTGTGTGAATAAGATCTCGTTTGTTATTGTGCAGGACCAAGCTGTGTATTTCTTGTCACCCAAGCATTCAGTCTTCTACTTCAGATATTTTGCTCCTGTTTTGATGTTTTGGTTTGTTATTCTCTGAACATCACGAGATTCCTGATCGCAAACATTCCTGTCCAGTCAAGTTCTCTTCAGTTCCTTGGCCTATTTTGCAGCCTAAAGTAAAAGATGTCTGTATTTCAATCGGTTAGTCACACCGTCAGGGGAAATTAAGGCAAGACGAGTTGAGGCAATCCTAAAACTTACAGTAACCACATCGTTTCACCAAACCGCCAGTGAATTACGCGGATTTTACTTGGTGGTGGCTTAAAGACACCTAACACAGAAACATCTTAACAAAACCGTTTTCATCATTACTGCAGTGCGTGCACTAACGTTCTGTAGGAATCCAACTGAATTAGCCACTACGGACTAGCATGCTAGTGTTAGCAATTATAATTCTGAACCAATATAAAGATGATAGTAAACTTTATTTAATTATAACAAGTTTATTAACATTACGTGTGAGTTACGACTTCAGGATAGCCCTCACCAGTTTAGCATATGTTATAGATTAGCATGTGTCAGTTAGCTCAGGAGAATCTGCAGTGAAGATTATCAACATACTGTACCAGTAAAATACCGAGAGATTATCTCATTAATTCGAGTTTGTGTGTGTAAAGGTGTGTATGTTTGAATGTCAGTGTGTTTATT
The DNA here is from genome assembly GCA_030522415.1 of Channallabes apus. Taxonomy (NCBI): domain Eukaryota; kingdom Metazoa; phylum Chordata; class Actinopteri; order Siluriformes; family Clariidae; genus Channallabes; species Channallabes apus. Next base: position 957,539 of record CM060123.1, read on the forward strand.
CTTCGTGCTTGGACACGTCTCGTGATAGACGGATGCTGCTTTCGGAGGATTCACGGTCATACGCTTTAGAAACGGAGAGTGTCAAAGAGTTCTCAGACTTGCGTTAGACCTGATCGCCCACTCGGCACGATGAGGAGGAAAAATTATATCATGCCCAGGCAGGAACGGAGCACTTCAGATAAAGCACACTCCTCTAATGGTTTTTTTCTTTTCAGATGCCAACTGATGTGTCAAACAGTGCAGAAAAGAGGCTGAGGGCGAGTCAGGCACCTTTTTTTATTTTTTTGTGGCCGTATCCAGGATCGTTTCTGGACTTGTTTGAAGGAGCGCATCATCGAGTGCACAGGAGGTTTAAATGCTGCCCAGGACTGAAGCACTTTCACACAGGGCAAGTGACTCAAGTGAAGCAGAAACGGATGGACTTTTGGCGCAACACTACAGTTTAAAAGCACATTTCACAAATCTTCAAATGTCCTGAACTCCCAGGGCTGTTAAATTCTACCTCAATCTGAGGTTTTACCTCACTGTGATGTGTTCTACCTCACTGTTAAATGTTTCACTTCACTATGAAGTCCAATCTTGGAGTAAAATGTTCTACCTTACTGTAAAGTTCTACACTGAAAAAAAGGAACTTGGCTACCTGTTACATGTACTAAAATGTAATATGTGTTTTGTACATAATAATTTCATGTTTCCAAGATAAACATCAATAAACTATGTTGTATTTGCATGAAATTCAACAACTTAACATGTACTAGATTCAATCATGTTGAGATAAACCAAAGACATCGTCTCTCCATCTCAGGGAGTTTTTCCTTGCCACTGTCGCCCTCGGCTTGCTCACCAGGGACTATCTGAACATTTGATTCATACACATTCACATTCCATACAAACTTAAATACTTCATTTGATTGTGTAAAACTGCTTTGAGACAATGTCAATTGTTAAAAGCGCTATACAAATAAAACTGAATTGAATTGAATTGAATTGAATTGAAATGAGAACCAGAAATATCAGAGCAAACATGGCGAGACGTTTGGTGGTCGTGTGGAATTAATTCCCATTTTTCTAAATAGAAATGAAATACTGAACATAAATGTCACCTGTTGTTTAGCGATGTTTAGTCACGTTATTTTAGTTTAAGCTATTTCTTGTATTTTTAATCACACTTAAAATACTGACAGTTATATGCGCGTGTTTAATCTGCGGTTCGGTTCTGGTTCCGGTCGGTTCTCATGAGTCGTGAAGCGAGAGGAACAAAGTATAAATATTGTTCATTTGCTAAATTAAGTATGATGAATTTTAATTGAATATCTATCTCTGTATTTGTTCACAGCAGTTTGTGACTGAAAGTTTGTCTGCATCTGACTTCAGGAGTTTCCTGACCAACCGGATCTAACGGTCATATTGTTTCTATGATTAATACTTATTTGTGGTGTTTTATGTTTTGTACATCTTTTCAAATTGACACCTCATTTGTAACTTGCTGCTGGTGTAAAACATGAAATACTTGAGTTGTACAAACCCAGTTCATTTATGTTAACAGTATTAAATGATGTTGGACGCAGCTGTAGTAAATTAAATGAACCTAATAAAATTAATTTGACTGATTGATTTTTTAATTAAAATTACATTAAACATTTGAATAATGTAAGCACTAATAAAATCATTAGACTTTTTAATGATAATGGAGGATCATAGACATAATTCAATTACATTACAATTACACAATCGATTGCTATTACAGTAAATGATAAACATTATGTAAGTCAACATGATTCTTTCACACAAGTTTAACAGGAATGAAATACTTTGGGGTTTAGGAGGCGGAAACTCTGTCATTTGGCCACATGTTGATGATGTGAGACCGACGTACACATTAAAATCAGTGTGTGTAGTTATAAATCCCCTTCAAGGGTCTGTGACACGTTATACCTCGCCGTACAGTTCACACACTCTGGTGCATGAAGAATCCGTCCACATGGACATGAGTACTGTACCCACCTCAGGGGTTCAGTCCAAGCTGATGAAACACGTGATACAATAACAGTGTGTGGCAGAGAGCAGTGCACGAGGCTCCTGGGGCAAAAGGAGAAGTTTGAGTTACAGAGGGGCGGGGCAGGAAAGTGGCGGAGGGAGGGGCAGGTGGAGGGAACGCTTTAAAAATGTGCGCGAGATGCCCTTCATCATCATCATCATCATGAACTGCGAGCGGAGCGGAAACCCGGAGCTCAGGTGAGAGGGGACAGGACACAGGACACAGGAGACAGGAGAGGACACAGGAGACAGGAGACAGGAGAGAGGACACAGGAGACGGGACGCGGGTTACTGCCGAGCTGCTCAGGGGGTCCGCACAGTAAAGACAGGAGTCACGTGGGCTCTGGGGCCCCTGGGGAATGCGCGCTCCCGCGTCCGCGCGCTGCACTTCCGGTCCATAATCACCTGTCCCGTGCGCGTGACAATAATGAGACGGCTCGGGGTCGCGTGCTCACTGCTGCTGCTCAGCGCGTGCGTGTCACGGAGCCGCGCGCGAGTCCCCGCACCTGGTGCAGGTGAGTCTGTGAAGGGTTCTGCGCGCGCACACACACACACTCACTGTACTGTACATACACGCGCGGAGTTCTGTGTGTGTGTGTGTGTGTGTGTGTAATCTCAGAGCAGCAGAAGATGAGGAGTGTTTAATCTGAGGGTCTAAACACAAGTGTTTCATCTTCAACTACATTATTACTGGATACATTAAACTACTGTTACTGTAGTGTGTGTGTGTGTGTGTGTGTGTGTTTATGGAGTAAGACAAAAAGTTGAGCAAATAAAAACTACTAATGTTTATATAACTGTCTATCAATGATTAAATACAGATCAGTGTGTATAGGTGCATCTTTGTGTTCTGCACCACAGCACTGAGCTGTCTGTCTCTCTGTCTGTCTGTCTCTCTGTCTGTCTCTCTGTCTGTCTGTCTGTCTGTCTGTCTCTCTGTCTGTCTCTCTGTCTGTCTGTCTGTCTCTCTGTCTGTCTGTCTCTCTCTGTCTGTCTGTCTGTCTCTCTCTGTCTGTCTCTCTCTGTCTGTCTGTCTCTGTCTGTCTCTCTGTCTGTCTGTCTGTCTGTCTGTCTCTCTGTCTGTCTCTCTGTCTGTCTGTCTGTCTGTCTCTCTGTCTGTCTGTCTGTCTGTCTGTCTCTCTGTCTGTCTGTCTGTCTCTCTGTCTGTCTCTCTGTCTGTCTGTCTGTCTGTCTGTCTGTCTCTCTGTCTGTCTGTCTGTCTCTCTGTCTGTCTGTCTGTCTCTCTGTCTGTCTCTCTGTCTGTCTGTCTCTCTGTCTGTCTCTCTGTCTGTCTGTCTGTCTCTCTCTCTGTCTCTCTCTCTGTCTCTCTCTGTCTGTCTGTCTGTCTGTCTCTCTGTCTGTGTCTCTCTCTGTCTCTCTGTCTGTCTGTCTGTCTGTCTCTCTCTCTCTGTCTCTCTCTCTCTCTCAGTATCTCAGTGTTTCTCTGATTGTCTCTGTCTGTCTCTGTGGCGCCTCTGTCTCCCTCTCTTTCTGTCTCTCTGTCTCCCTCTCTTTCTGTCTCTCTGTCTCTCTCTCTGTCTGTCTCTCTCACTCTATCTGTCTCTCTCTCTGTCGGTCTCTCTCACTCTATCTGTCTCTCTCTCTATCTGTCTCTCTGTCTCCCTCTCTTTCTGTCTCTCTGTCTCTGTGTCTCTCTCAGACACAAACCCCGATCATGCACAGAACTAAGACACACACCGTTAGTTTTATGATTGTATCGCTGTAGGGGCCTCAGGATTCACACCCCAAGTCCATATTCTCACTTTTTTTTCGACACAGGAACAGACTGCAGAGCTCCAGGGCAGGATTCAGGTCAGGGCCTAATAGGTGAAAAAACCCCTGGAGGAGCAGGACTGGACCTGGGTCATGTGATTTCTCACCGAGAGCGCGGTGTTAGGCGAGCTGCGAGAGGCACTCTGGCCGCCACAGTGGGAAATAGCTCCAATTTTAGATCCGACGTGTTGGAGAGTGAAGATCAAATCCCGTGTTACACACACATAGTGGTGGAGTCTGCAGAGGAGCGGGGTCACAGCGAGGGACATCCTTCAAGTTAGCTAAATCATCAGCATACAACATCCTTCTAGTTAGCTAAATCATTCGCCATTAGCTACCTCACGATCGGTGTTTACTAATTTCCCGGTTGCCTAGTAACAGTGTTGTCGTGGCCATAATGACTCGAATTAGAGCACGAGCTGATGAGATGAATTAGCGCACACTGTCAGCGCATCGTCTCGGTTTAAAAGCAAATACGGTTCATCATCAGTTTCTCTTTCTCCCATCGCTACCCTCTTTCACTGATTTTTACCTTTGTTCAGTACTGGAGTGTGTGATCAGGCTTTCATCTTACAGCCCAGTTTAGTCTGCTGTCTTTTACTTCTTTTGTCTGTGAAGAGAAATGTTCTGTGATGATTCTGTGTGTTTTCTTTCGGTCTGCTTTTATGCCTCCTCAATGTCGTGCTCATTTTCTGATTGTGTGTGTGTGTGTGTGTGTGTGTGTGTGTGTGTGTGTGTTTGAAGTGAAAAATGCAGGAGCGATGAGAACAAAGAGAACAATAATGTGAAAGAGAGACAGACAGCTCATCTTTTTCATGCATCTTCTAAACAGACAGACAGACAGACAGACAGACAGACAGACAGACAGACACTGTGGAAGAAATTCTGTTATATTTGATATAGTTGATGTTTAACATATATTCTGTCTCTGTGCCCTGAGGGGAATACCTGTCTTAATCACTAGTTTGTGTGTGTGTGTGTGTGTGTGTGTGTGTGTGTGTGTGTGTGTGTGTGTGTGTGTGTGTGTCCTGACATGTCCTCTGTATTTAGTAGATTTCCGTTTTGCGACTGTTTGACGTGCCATGAGATTGTGAGTGTGAGTGTGTGTGTGTGTGAGTGTGTGTGTGTGTGAGAGTGTGTGTGTGTGTGTGTGAGTGATATAAAGCAGTGTAAATCACACCCCTGTCCACTAAACTCCTGCAAGCAGTAAATAATGTAGATAAAATAAGGATGAGCTGAGATCAGACTTTCTCAGGGACGCTGCTGAGACGACTCTGCCGTCTGTGTCCTCCTCCTGTGAGCCCGAGTCGTGTCTTTCACACAGTTTCTGCTCATTCATCATGAAAATCGTTTTCAAAATCTTTTGTAGATCGATGCTTTAATCGATGTGTTCCATTAAATTAGACATTTCAGTCTGATAAACACTGAATTGATTAATTTCCTGTCATTACGCTCCATTAAAAAAATGCATGTAGATCACAAGAAATGTTCTCATTTCTCTCGTGTTCTCGACTCTGAATCCACATCGCTTCCTCGGGTCCACACGACCTCTTTGGCACCTCTATGAATTTTGGCTTCCTGGTGTCGCAGAAACGTCTTCACACGAAGCTGAATTAATGTTAATTGCAATAAGTTTTCATGTCAGTATTTTAAACATTGAAGATTCATCCGTTAATTGGGAGACGATTAGCCGTATTTAGTAAAGACTTGTCAGCTCTTCTGAGAGCTCCGTTCTTCATCTCCGTCTCCCACTTTGTCTTGGAGTTGATCAATAGCAGGTTCCCTGAGTGTTAAGTGCTCTGATCTCCGAGCCTGGCTCAGACGGAGCGGTGAATAAATCACTCCGATAAACAGTAAACACTCGCAGGCACAAATTATTCACACGAACACACGGCTGGCTGTGAGGATGGACTTCATCACTGCCGTAACTGGCTTCCCACCTGTGCGAGATGTTTGAGGAACGACACACTGAGCAGAGCCTTCCACACCGATTGTTCATTTCTCACTGTAATGTGGTGTTTATTTCAGGGAGACAGAGCGAGCAGAGTGTGAAGATAAATTTTCTGCCGTCTTTTCTTTCTCAGGGTTTGACTCCTGCGAGGGCGACATCTTGCTCCTGCTCGACTCATCCGGCAGCGTCTCCTACTACGAGTTTTCCCAAATGCTCCACTTCCTGTCTGACTTACTCCGCCCCTTCCAGATTGGGCCTGGCCATGTCAGGGTGGCGCTGGTGCAGGTGCACACAGATCCACGGCTGGAGTTTAACTTTGACAAACACAGCAGCCAGAACACGATGCAGGACTCGCTGCTTAGGATACAGCAGCTTCGTGGGGACACCATGACAAAAGAAGCCCTGCAGATGGCTCAGGAGCGGCTGTGGCAACCAGCCGGACAGAAAGCTCCGCCCCGAATGCTCCTGTGGATCACAGATGGAGTGGAGCCAGGGAACATCGAAGGTCCGCTAGCAGCCCTGCGCAGGGACGGAGTGTCTGTGCTGGTCGTCTCTACTGGACACACTAATTACCAGGTGTTTAGGCGAGTCGTGACTCCGCCCATCGATCAACACTTGCATTTTGTAGATTCCGATTCAATGGACATCATCACCAAGGACCTGAGAGACGCCATCACGGGTGAGAATTACTGATGTCCCAGAATGCACTGCAGTAGGTGTCTAAGTCACGTATGTTATGCACTGAAGGTAAGTGAGAGCAAATGAGGATTGGGACACGCCCACAGTGGACTGATGATGTTTATGTGTATTATACAGTGAATAGGGTGTGTGGTTTGGGACACGCCCACAGTGGACTGATGATAGTGTTTGTGTATTATACAGTGAATAGGGTGTGTGGTTTGGGACACGCCCACAGTGGACCGATGATGGTGTTTGTGTATTATATAGTGAATAGGGTGTGTGGTTTGGGACACGCCCACAGTGGACCGATGATGGTGTTTATGTGTATTATACAGTGAATAGGGTGTGCGGTTTGGGACACGCCCACAGTGGACCGATGATAGTGTTTATGTGTATTATACAGTGAATAGGGTGTGCGGTTTGGGACACGCCCACAGTGGACCGATGATGGTGTTTATGTGTATTATACAGTGAATAGGGTGTGCGGTTTGGGACACGCCCACAGTGGACCGATGATGGTGTTTATGTGTATTATACAGTGAATAGGGTGGGCGGTTTGGGACACGCCCACAGTGGACCGATGATAGTGTTTATGTGTATTATACAGTGAATAGGGTGTGTGGTTTGGGACACGCCCACAGTGGACCGATGATAGTGTTTGTGTATTATATAGTGAATAGGGTGTGTGGTTTGGGACACGCCCACAGTGGACTGATGATGTTTGTGTATTATACAGTGAATAGGGTGTGTGGTTTGGGACACGCCCACAGTGGACTGATGATGGTGTTTGTGTATTATACAGTGAATAGGGTGTGTGGTTTGGGACACGCCCACAGTGGACCGATGATGGTGTTTGTGTATTATATAGTGAATAGGGTGTGTGGTTTGGGACACGCCCACAGTGGACCGATGATAGTGTTTATGTGTATTATACAGTGAATAGGGTGTGCGGTTTGGGACACGCCAACAGTGGACCGATGATAGTGTTTATGTGTATTATACAGTGAATAGGGTGTGTGGTTTGGAACACGCCCACAGTGGACCGATGATGGTGTTTATGTGTATTATATAGTGAATAGGGTGTGTGGTTTGGGACACGCTCACAGTGGACCGATGATGGTGTTTATGTGTATTATACAGTGAATAGGGTGTGTGGTTTGGGACACGCCCACAGTGGACCGATGATAGTGTTTATGTGTATTATACAGTGAATAGGGTGTGCGGTTTGGGACACGCCCACAGTGGACCGATGATGGTGTTTGTGTATTATATAGTGAATTGGGTGTGCGGTTTGGGACACGCCCACAGTGGACCGATGATGGTGTTTATGTGTATTATACAGTGAATAGGGTGTGCGGTTTGGGACACGCCCACAGTGGACCGATGATTGTGTTTATGTGTATTATACAGTGAATAGGGTGTGCGGTTTGGGACACGCCCACAGTGGACCGATGATGGTGTTTGTGTATTATATAGTGAATAGGGTGTGCGGTTTGGGACACGCCCACAGTGGACCGATGATAGTGTTTATGTGTATTATACAGTGAATAGGGTGTGCGGTTTGGGACACGCCCACAGTGGACCGATGATTGTGTTTATGTGTATTATACAGTGAATAGGGTGTGCGGTTTGGGACACGCCCACAGTGGACCGATGATGGTGTTTATGTGTATTATACAGTGAATAGGGTATGTGGTTTGGGACACGCCCACAGTGGACCGATGATGGTGTTTGTGTATTATATAGTGAATAGGGTGTGTGGTTTGGGACACGCCCACAGTGGACCGATGATAGTGTTTATGTGTATTATACAGTGAATAGGGTGTGTGGTTTGGGACACGCCCACAGTGGACCGATGATAGTGTTTATGTGTATTATACAGTGAATAGGGTGTGCGGTTTGGGACACGCCCACAGTGGACCGATGATGGTGTTTGTGTATTATATAGTGAATAGGGTGTGTGGTTTGGGACACGCCCACAGTGGACTGATGATAGTGTTTATGTGTATTATACAGTGAATAGGGTGTGTGGTTTGGGACACGCCCACAGTGGACCGATGATTGTGTTTATGTGTATTATATAGTGAATAGGGTGTGTGGTTTGGGACACGCCCACAGTGGACCGATGATAGTGTTTATGTGTATTATACAGTGAATAGGGTGTATGGTTTGGGACACGCCCACAGTCGACTGATGATAGTGTTTATGTGTATTATACAGTGAATAGGGTGTGCGGTTTGGGACACGCCCACAGTGGACCGATGATTGTGTTTATGTGTATTATATAGTGAATAGGGTGTGTGGTTTGGGACACGCTCACAGTGGACCGATGATGGTGTTTATGTGTATTATACAGTGAATAGGGTGTGTGGTTTGGGACACGCCCACAGTGGACCGATGATAGTGTTTATGTGTATTATACAGTGAATAGGGTGTGCGGTTTGGGACACGCCCACAGTGGACCGATGATGGTGTTTGTGTATTATATAGTGAATTGGGTGTGCGGTTTGGGACACGCCCACAGTGGACCGATGATGGTGTTTATGTGTATTATACAGTGAATAGGGTGTGCGGTTTGGGACACGCCCACAGTGGACCGATGATTGTGTTTATGTGTATTATACAGTGAATAGGGTGTGCGGTTTGGGACACGCCCACAGTGGACCGATGATGGTGTTTGTGTATTATATAGTGAATAGGGTGTGCGGTTTGGGACACGCCCACAGTGGACCGATGATAGTGTTTATGTGTATTATACAGTGAATAGGGTGTGCGGTTTGGGACACGCCCACAGTGGACCGATGATTGTGTTTATGTGTATTATACAGTGAATAGGGTGTGCGGTTTGGGACACGCCCACAGTGGACCGATGATGGTGTTTATGTGTATTATACAGTGAATAGGGTATGTGGTTTGGGACACGCCCACAGTGGACCGATGATGGTGTTTGTGTATTATATAGTGAATAGGGTGTGTGGTTTGGGACACGCCCACAGTGGACCGATGATAGTGTTTATGTGTATTATACAGTGAATAGGGTGTGTGGTTTGGGACACGCCCACAGTGGACCGATGATAGTGTTTATGTGTATTATACAGTGAATAGGGTGTGCGGTTTGGGACACGCCCACAGTGGACCGATGATGGTGTTTGTGTATTATATAGTGAATAGGGTGTGTGGTTTGGGACACGCCCACAGTGGACTGATGATAGTGTTTATGTGTATTATACAGTGAATAGGGTGTGTGGTTTGGGACACGCCCACAGTGGACCGATGATTGTGTTTATGTGTATTATATAGTGAATAGGGTGTGTGGTTTGGGACACGCCCACAGTGGACCGATGATAGTGTTTATGTGTATTATACAGTGAATAGGGTGTATGGTTTGGGACACGCCCACAGTCGACTGATGATAGTGTTTATGTGTATTATACAGTGAATAGGGTGTGCGGTTTGGGACACGCCCACAGTGGACCGATGATTGTGTTTATGTGTATTATACAGTGAATAGGGTGTGTGGTTTGGGACACGCCCACAGTGGACCGATGATGGTGTTTATGTGTATTATATAGTGAATAGGGTGTGTGGTTTGGGACACGCCCACAGTGGACCGATGATGGTGTTTGTGTATTATATAGTGAATAGGGTGTGCGGTTTGGGACACGCCCACAGTGGACCGATGATGGTGTTTGTGTATTATATAGTGAATAGGGTGTGCGGTTTGGGACACGCCCACAGTGGACCGATGATGGTGTTTATGTGTATTATACAGTGAATAGGGTGTGCGGTTTGGGACACGCCCACAGTGGACCGATGATTGTGTTCATGTGTATTATACAGTGAATAGGGTGTGCGGTTTGGGACACGCCCACAGTGGACCGATGATGGTGTTTGTGTATTATATAGTGAATAGGGTGTGCGGTTTGGGACACGCCCACAGTGGACCGATGATGGTGTTTGTGTATTATATAGTGAATAGGGTGTGCGGTTTGGGACACGCCCACAGTGGACCGATGATGGTGTTTGTGTATTATATTGAATAGGGTGTGCGGTTTGGGACACGCCCACAGTGGACCGATGATAGTGTTTATGTCTATTATACAGTGAATAGGGTGTGCGGTTTGGGACACGCCCACAGTGGACCGATGATTGTGTTTATGTGTATTATACAGTGAATAGGGTGTGCGGTTTGGGACACGCCCACAGTGGACCGATGATGGTGTTTATGTGTATTATACAGTGAATAGGGTGTGTGGTTTGGGACACGCCCACAGTGGACCGATGATGGTGTTTGTGTATTATATAGTGAATAGGGTGTGTGGTTTGGGACACGCCCACAGTGGACCGATGATAGTGTTTATGTGTATTATACAGTGAATAGGGTGTGTGGTTTGGGACACGCCCACAGTGGACCGATGATAGTGTTTATGTGTATTATACAGTGAATAGGGTGTGCGGTTTGGGACACGCCCACAGTGGACCGATGATGGTGTTTGTGTATTATATAGTGAATAGGGTGTGTGGTTTGGGACACGCCCACAGTGGACTGATGATAGTGTTTATGTGTATTATACAGTGAATAGGGTGTGTGGTTTGGGACACGCCCACAGTGGACCGATGATTGTGTTTATGTGTATTATATAGTGAATAGGGTGTGTGGTTTGGGACACGCCCACAGTGGACCGATGATAGTGTTTATGTGTATTATACAGTGAATAGGGTGTGTGGTTTGGGACACGGCCACAGTCGACTGATGATAGTGTTTATGTGTATTATACAGTGAATAGGGTGTGCGGTTTGGGACACGCCCACAGTGGACCGATGATTGTGTTTGTGTATTATACAGTGAATAGGGTGTGTGGTTTGGGACACGCCCACAGTGGACCGATGATGGTGTTTATGTGTATTATATAGTGAATAGGGTGTGTGGTTTGGGACACGCCCACAGTGGACCGATGATGGTGTTTGTGTATTATATAGTGAATAGGGTGTATGGTTTGGGACATGCCCACAGTGGACCGATGATGGTGTTTGTGTATTATATAGTGAATAGGGTGTATGGTTTGGGACACGCCCACAGTGGACCGATGATGGTGTTTGTGTATTATATAGTGAATAGGGTGTATGGTTTGGGACACGCCCACAGTGGACCGATAATAGTGTTTATGTGTATTATACAGTGAATAGGGTGTGCGGTTTGGGACACGCCCACAGTGGACCGATGATGGTGTTTGTGTATTATATAGTGAATAGGGTGTGTGGTTTGGGACACGCCCACAGTGGACCGATGATAGTGTTTATGTGTATTATACAGTGAATAGGGTGTGTGGTTTGGGACACGCCCACAGTGGACTGATGATAGTGTTTGTGTATTATATAGTGAATAGGGTGTGTGGTTTGGGACACGCCCACAGTGGACTGATGATAGTGTTTGTGTATTATATAGTGAATAGGGTGTGTGGTTTGGGACACGCCCACAGTGGACTGATGATAGTGTTTGTGTGTATTATATAGTGAATAGGGTGTGTGGTTTGGGACACGCCCACAGTGGACCGATGATGGTGTTTATGTGTATTATATAGTGAATAGGGTGTATGGTTTGGGACACGCCCACAGTGGACTGATGATAGTGTTTGTGTATTATATAGTGAATAG
>CM060123.1:969875-992135 GCA_030522415.1 Channallabes apus
GCAGTGCACGAGGCTCCTGGGGCAAAAGGAGAAGTTTGAGTTACAGAGGGGCGGGGCAGGAAAGTGGCGGAGGGAGGGGCAGGTGGAGGGAACGCTTTAAAAATGTGCGCGAGATGCCCTTCATCATCATCATCATCATGAACTGCGAGCGGAGCGGAAACCCGGAGCTCAGGTGAGAGGGGACAGGACACAGGACACAGGAGACAGGAGAGGACACAGGAGACAGGAGACAGGAGAGAGGACACAGGAGACGGGACGCGGGTTACTGCCGAGCTGCTCAGGGGGTCCGCACAGTAAAGACAGGAGTCACGTGGGCTCTGGGGCCCCTGGGGAATGCGCGCTCCCGCGTCCGCGCGCTGCACTTCCGGTCCATAATCACCTGTCCCGTGCGCGTGACAATAATGAGACGGCTCGGGGTCGCGTGCTCACTGCTGCTGCTCAGCGCGTGCGTGTCACGGAGCCGCGCGCGAGTCCCCGCACCTGGTGCAGGTGAGTCTGTGAAGGGTTCTGCGCGCGCACACACACACACTCACTGTACTGTACATACACGCGCGGAGTTCTGTGTGTGTGTGTGTGTGTGTGTGTAATCTCAGAGCAGCAGAAGATGAGGAGTGTTTAATCTGAGGGTCTAAACACAAGTGTTTCATCTTCAACTACATTATTACTGGATACATTAAACTACTGTTACTGTAGTGTGTGTGTGTGTGTGTGTGTGTGTTTATGGAGTAAGACAAAAAGTTGAGCAAATAAAAACTACTAATGTTTATATAACTGTCTATCAATGATTAAATACAGATCAGTGTGTATAGGTGCATCTTTGTGTTCTGCACCACAGCACTGAGCTGTCTGTCTCTCTGTCTGTCTGTCTCTCTGTCTGTCTCTCTGTCTGTCTGTCTGTCTGTCTGTCTCTCTGTCTGTCTCTCTGTCTGTCTGTCTGTCTCTCTGTCTGTCTGTCTCTCTCTGTCTGTCTGTCTGTCTCTCTCTGTCTGTCTCTCTCTGTCTGTCTGTCTCTGTCTGTCTCTCTGTCTGTCTGTCTGTCTGTCTGTCTCTCTGTCTGTCTCTCTGTCTGTCTGTCTGTCTGTCTCTCTGTCTGTCTGTCTGTCTGTCTGTCTCTCTGTCTGTCTGTCTGTCTCTCTGTCTGTCTCTCTGTCTGTCTGTCTGTCTGTCTGTCTGTCTCTCTGTCTGTCTGTCTGTCTCTCTGTCTGTCTGTCTGTCTCTCTGTCTGTCTCTCTGTCTGTCTGTCTCTCTGTCTGTCTCTCTGTCTGTCTGTCTGTCTCTCTCTCTGTCTCTCTCTCTGTCTCTCTCTGTCTGTCTGTCTGTCTGTCTCTCTGTCTGTGTCTCTCTCTGTCTCTCTGTCTGTCTGTCTGTCTGTCTCTCTCTCTCTGTCTCTCTCTCTCTCTCAGTATCTCAGTGTTTCTCTGATTGTCTCTGTCTGTCTCTGTGGCGCCTCTGTCTCCCTCTCTTTCTGTCTCTCTGTCTCCCTCTCTTTCTGTCTCTCTGTCTCTCTCTCTGTCTGTCTCTCTCACTCTATCTGTCTCTCTCTCTGTCGGTCTCTCTCACTCTATCTGTCTCTCTCTCTATCTGTCTCTCTGTCTCCCTCTCTTTCTGTCTCTCTGTCTCTGTGTCTCTCTCAGACACAAACCCCGATCATGCACAGAACTAAGACACACACCGTTAGTTTTATGATTGTATCGCTGTAGGGGCCTCAGGATTCACACCCCAAGTCCATATTCTCACTTTTTTTTCGACACAGGAACAGACTGCAGAGCTCCAGGGCAGGATTCAGGTCAGGGCCTAATAGGTGAAAAAACCCCTGGAGGAGCAGGACTGGACCTGGGTCATGTGATTTCTCACCGAGAGCGCGGTGTTAGGCGAGCTGCGAGAGGCACTCTGGCCGCCACAGTGGGAAATAGCTCCAATTTTAGATCCGACGTGTTGGAGAGTGAAGATCAAATCCCGTGTTACACACACATAGTGGTGGAGTCTGCAGAGGAGCGGGGTCACAGCGAGGGACATCCTTCAAGTTAGCTAAATCATCAGCATACAACATCCTTCTAGTTAGCTAAATCATTCGCCATTAGCTACCTCACGATCGGTGTTTACTAATTTCCCGGTTGCCTAGTAACAGTGTTGTCGTGGCCATAATGACTCGAATTAGAGCACGAGCTGATGAGATGAATTAGCGCACACTGTCAGCGCATCGTCTCGGTTTAAAAGCAAATACGGTTCATCATCAGTTTCTCTTTCTCCCATCGCTACCCTCTTTCACTGATTTTTACCTTTGTTCAGTACTGGAGTGTGTGATCAGGCTTTCATCTTACAGCCCAGTTTAGTCTGCTGTCTTTTACTTCTTTTGTCTGTGAAGAGAAATGTTCTGTGATGATTCTGTGTGTTTTCTTTCGGTCTGCTTTTATGCCTCCTCAATGTCGTGCTCATTTTCTGATTGTGTGTGTGTGTGTGTGTGTGTGTGTGTGTGTGTGTGTGTTTGAAGTGAAAAATGCAGGAGCGATGAGAACAAAGAGAACAATAATGTGAAAGAGAGACAGACAGCTCATCTTTTTCATGCATCTTCTAAACAGACAGACAGACAGACAGACAGACAGACAGACAGACAGACACTGTGGAAGAAATTCTGTTATATTTGATATAGTTGATGTTTAACATATATTCTGTCTCTGTGCCCTGAGGGGAATACCTGTCTTAATCACTAGTTTGTGTGTGTGTGTGTGTGTGTGTGTGTGTGTGTGTGTGTGTGTGTGTGTGTGTGTGTGTGTCCTGACATGTCCTCTGTATTTAGTAGATTTCCGTTTTGCGACTGTTTGACGTGCCATGAGATTGTGAGTGTGAGTGTGTGTGTGTGTGAGTGTGTGTGTGTGTGAGAGTGTGTGTGTGTGTGTGTGAGTGATATAAAGCAGTGTAAATCACACCCCTGTCCACTAAACTCCTGCAAGCAGTAAATAATGTAGATAAAATAAGGATGAGCTGAGATCAGACTTTCTCAGGGACGCTGCTGAGACGACTCTGCCGTCTGTGTCCTCCTCCTGTGAGCCCGAGTCGTGTCTTTCACACAGTTTCTGCTCATTCATCATGAAAATCGTTTTCAAAATCTTTTGTAGATCGATGCTTTAATCGATGTGTTCCATTAAATTAGACATTTCAGTCTGATAAACACTGAATTGATTAATTTCCTGTCATTACGCTCCATTAAAAAAATGCATGTAGATCACAAGAAATGTTCTCATTTCTCTCGTGTTCTCGACTCTGAATCCACATCGCTTCCTCGGGTCCACACGACCTCTTTGGCACCTCTATGAATTTTGGCTTCCTGGTGTCGCAGAAACGTCTTCACACGAAGCTGAATTAATGTTAATTGCAATAAGTTTTCATGTCAGTATTTTAAACATTGAAGATTCATCCGTTAATTGGGAGACGATTAGCCGTATTTAGTAAAGACTTGTCAGCTCTTCTGAGAGCTCCGTTCTTCATCTCCGTCTCCCACTTTGTCTTGGAGTTGATCAATAGCAGGTTCCCTGAGTGTTAAGTGCTCTGATCTCCGAGCCTGGCTCAGACGGAGCGGTGAATAAATCACTCCGATAAACAGTAAACACTCGCAGGCACAAATTATTCACACGAACACACGGCTGGCTGTGAGGATGGACTTCATCACTGCCGTAACTGGCTTCCCACCTGTGCGAGATGTTTGAGGAACGACACACTGAGCAGAGCCTTCCACACCGATTGTTCATTTCTCACTGTAATGTGGTGTTTATTTCAGGGAGACAGAGCGAGCAGAGTGTGAAGATAAATTTTCTGCCGTCTTTTCTTTCTCAGGGTTTGACTCCTGCGAGGGCGACATCTTGCTCCTGCTCGACTCATCCGGCAGCGTCTCCTACTACGAGTTTTCCCAAATGCTCCACTTCCTGTCTGACTTACTCCGCCCCTTCCAGATTGGGCCTGGCCATGTCAGGGTGGCGCTGGTGCAGGTGCACACAGATCCACGGCTGGAGTTTAACTTTGACAAACACAGCAGCCAGAACACGATGCAGGACTCGCTGCTTAGGATACAGCAGCTTCGTGGGGACACCATGACAAAAGAAGCCCTGCAGATGGCTCAGGAGCGGCTGTGGCAACCAGCCGGACAGAAAGCTCCGCCCCGAATGCTCCTGTGGATCACAGATGGAGTGGAGCCAGGGAACATCGAAGGTCCGCTAGCAGCCCTGCGCAGGGACGGAGTGTCTGTGCTGGTCGTCTCTACTGGACACACTAATTACCAGGTGTTTAGGCGAGTCGTGACTCCGCCCATCGATCAACACTTGCATTTTGTAGATTCCGATTCAATGGACATCATCACCAAGGACCTGAGAGACGCCATCACGGGTGAGAATTACTGATGTCCCAGAATGCACTGCAGTAGGTGTCTAAGTCACGTATGTTATGCACTGAAGGTAAGTGAGAGCAAATGAGGATTGGGACACGCCCACAGTGGACTGATGATGTTTATGTGTATTATACAGTGAATAGGGTGTGTGGTTTGGGACACGCCCACAGTGGACTGATGATAGTGTTTGTGTATTATACAGTGAATAGGGTGTGTGGTTTGGGACACGCCCACAGTGGACCGATGATGGTGTTTGTGTATTATATAGTGAATAGGGTGTGTGGTTTGGGACACGCCCACAGTGGACCGATGATGGTGTTTATGTGTATTATACAGTGAATAGGGTGTGCGGTTTGGGACACGCCCACAGTGGACCGATGATAGTGTTTATGTGTATTATACAGTGAATAGGGTGTGCGGTTTGGGACACGCCCACAGTGGACCGATGATGGTGTTTATGTGTATTATACAGTGAATAGGGTGTGCGGTTTGGGACACGCCCACAGTGGACCGATGATGGTGTTTATGTGTATTATACAGTGAATAGGGTGGGCGGTTTGGGACACGCCCACAGTGGACCGATGATAGTGTTTATGTGTATTATACAGTGAATAGGGTGTGTGGTTTGGGACACGCCCACAGTGGACCGATGATAGTGTTTGTGTATTATATAGTGAATAGGGTGTGTGGTTTGGGACACGCCCACAGTGGACTGATGATGTTTGTGTATTATACAGTGAATAGGGTGTGTGGTTTGGGACACGCCCACAGTGGACTGATGATGGTGTTTGTGTATTATACAGTGAATAGGGTGTGTGGTTTGGGACACGCCCACAGTGGACCGATGATGGTGTTTGTGTATTATATAGTGAATAGGGTGTGTGGTTTGGGACACGCCCACAGTGGACCGATGATAGTGTTTATGTGTATTATACAGTGAATAGGGTGTGCGGTTTGGGACACGCCAACAGTGGACCGATGATAGTGTTTATGTGTATTATACAGTGAATAGGGTGTGTGGTTTGGAACACGCCCACAGTGGACCGATGATGGTGTTTATGTGTATTATATAGTGAATAGGGTGTGTGGTTTGGGACACGCTCACAGTGGACCGATGATGGTGTTTATGTGTATTATACAGTGAATAGGGTGTGTGGTTTGGGACACGCCCACAGTGGACCGATGATAGTGTTTATGTGTATTATACAGTGAATAGGGTGTGCGGTTTGGGACACGCCCACAGTGGACCGATGATGGTGTTTGTGTATTATATAGTGAATTGGGTGTGCGGTTTGGGACACGCCCACAGTGGACCGATGATGGTGTTTATGTGTATTATACAGTGAATAGGGTGTGCGGTTTGGGACACGCCCACAGTGGACCGATGATTGTGTTTATGTGTATTATACAGTGAATAGGGTGTGCGGTTTGGGACACGCCCACAGTGGACCGATGATGGTGTTTGTGTATTATATAGTGAATAGGGTGTGCGGTTTGGGACACGCCCACAGTGGACCGATGATAGTGTTTATGTGTATTATACAGTGAATAGGGTGTGCGGTTTGGGACACGCCCACAGTGGACCGATGATTGTGTTTATGTGTATTATACAGTGAATAGGGTGTGCGGTTTGGGACACGCCCACAGTGGACCGATGATGGTGTTTATGTGTATTATACAGTGAATAGGGTATGTGGTTTGGGACACGCCCACAGTGGACCGATGATGGTGTTTGTGTATTATATAGTGAATAGGGTGTGTGGTTTGGGACACGCCCACAGTGGACCGATGATAGTGTTTATGTGTATTATACAGTGAATAGGGTGTGTGGTTTGGGACACGCCCACAGTGGACCGATGATAGTGTTTATGTGTATTATACAGTGAATAGGGTGTGCGGTTTGGGACACGCCCACAGTGGACCGATGATGGTGTTTGTGTATTATATAGTGAATAGGGTGTGTGGTTTGGGACACGCCCACAGTGGACTGATGATAGTGTTTATGTGTATTATACAGTGAATAGGGTGTGTGGTTTGGGACACGCCCACAGTGGACCGATGATTGTGTTTATGTGTATTATATAGTGAATAGGGTGTGTGGTTTGGGACACGCCCACAGTGGACCGATGATAGTGTTTATGTGTATTATACAGTGAATAGGGTGTATGGTTTGGGACACGCCCACAGTCGACTGATGATAGTGTTTATGTGTATTATACAGTGAATAGGGTGTGCGGTTTGGGACACGCCCACAGTGGACCGATGATTGTGTTTATGTGTATTATATAGTGAATAGGGTGTGTGGTTTGGGACACGCTCACAGTGGACCGATGATGGTGTTTATGTGTATTATACAGTGAATAGGGTGTGTGGTTTGGGACACGCCCACAGTGGACCGATGATAGTGTTTATGTGTATTATACAGTGAATAGGGTGTGCGGTTTGGGACACGCCCACAGTGGACCGATGATGGTGTTTGTGTATTATATAGTGAATTGGGTGTGCGGTTTGGGACACGCCCACAGTGGACCGATGATGGTGTTTATGTGTATTATACAGTGAATAGGGTGTGCGGTTTGGGACACGCCCACAGTGGACCGATGATTGTGTTTATGTGTATTATACAGTGAATAGGGTGTGCGGTTTGGGACACGCCCACAGTGGACCGATGATGGTGTTTGTGTATTATATAGTGAATAGGGTGTGCGGTTTGGGACACGCCCACAGTGGACCGATGATAGTGTTTATGTGTATTATACAGTGAATAGGGTGTGCGGTTTGGGACACGCCCACAGTGGACCGATGATTGTGTTTATGTGTATTATACAGTGAATAGGGTGTGCGGTTTGGGACACGCCCACAGTGGACCGATGATGGTGTTTATGTGTATTATACAGTGAATAGGGTATGTGGTTTGGGACACGCCCACAGTGGACCGATGATGGTGTTTGTGTATTATATAGTGAATAGGGTGTGTGGTTTGGGACACGCCCACAGTGGACCGATGATAGTGTTTATGTGTATTATACAGTGAATAGGGTGTGTGGTTTGGGACACGCCCACAGTGGACCGATGATAGTGTTTATGTGTATTATACAGTGAATAGGGTGTGCGGTTTGGGACACGCCCACAGTGGACCGATGATGGTGTTTGTGTATTATATAGTGAATAGGGTGTGTGGTTTGGGACACGCCCACAGTGGACTGATGATAGTGTTTATGTGTATTATACAGTGAATAGGGTGTGTGGTTTGGGACACGCCCACAGTGGACCGATGATTGTGTTTATGTGTATTATATAGTGAATAGGGTGTGTGGTTTGGGACACGCCCACAGTGGACCGATGATAGTGTTTATGTGTATTATACAGTGAATAGGGTGTATGGTTTGGGACACGCCCACAGTCGACTGATGATAGTGTTTATGTGTATTATACAGTGAATAGGGTGTGCGGTTTGGGACACGCCCACAGTGGACCGATGATTGTGTTTATGTGTATTATACAGTGAATAGGGTGTGTGGTTTGGGACACGCCCACAGTGGACCGATGATGGTGTTTATGTGTATTATATAGTGAATAGGGTGTGTGGTTTGGGACACGCCCACAGTGGACCGATGATGGTGTTTGTGTATTATATAGTGAATAGGGTGTGCGGTTTGGGACACGCCCACAGTGGACCGATGATGGTGTTTGTGTATTATATAGTGAATAGGGTGTGCGGTTTGGGACACGCCCACAGTGGACCGATGATGGTGTTTATGTGTATTATACAGTGAATAGGGTGTGCGGTTTGGGACACGCCCACAGTGGACCGATGATTGTGTTCATGTGTATTATACAGTGAATAGGGTGTGCGGTTTGGGACACGCCCACAGTGGACCGATGATGGTGTTTGTGTATTATATAGTGAATAGGGTGTGCGGTTTGGGACACGCCCACAGTGGACCGATGATGGTGTTTGTGTATTATATAGTGAATAGGGTGTGCGGTTTGGGACACGCCCACAGTGGACCGATGATGGTGTTTGTGTATTATATTGAATAGGGTGTGCGGTTTGGGACACGCCCACAGTGGACCGATGATAGTGTTTATGTCTATTATACAGTGAATAGGGTGTGCGGTTTGGGACACGCCCACAGTGGACCGATGATTGTGTTTATGTGTATTATACAGTGAATAGGGTGTGCGGTTTGGGACACGCCCACAGTGGACCGATGATGGTGTTTATGTGTATTATACAGTGAATAGGGTGTGTGGTTTGGGACACGCCCACAGTGGACCGATGATGGTGTTTGTGTATTATATAGTGAATAGGGTGTGTGGTTTGGGACACGCCCACAGTGGACCGATGATAGTGTTTATGTGTATTATACAGTGAATAGGGTGTGTGGTTTGGGACACGCCCACAGTGGACCGATGATAGTGTTTATGTGTATTATACAGTGAATAGGGTGTGCGGTTTGGGACACGCCCACAGTGGACCGATGATGGTGTTTGTGTATTATATAGTGAATAGGGTGTGTGGTTTGGGACACGCCCACAGTGGACTGATGATAGTGTTTATGTGTATTATACAGTGAATAGGGTGTGTGGTTTGGGACACGCCCACAGTGGACCGATGATTGTGTTTATGTGTATTATATAGTGAATAGGGTGTGTGGTTTGGGACACGCCCACAGTGGACCGATGATAGTGTTTATGTGTATTATACAGTGAATAGGGTGTGTGGTTTGGGACACGGCCACAGTCGACTGATGATAGTGTTTATGTGTATTATACAGTGAATAGGGTGTGCGGTTTGGGACACGCCCACAGTGGACCGATGATTGTGTTTGTGTATTATACAGTGAATAGGGTGTGTGGTTTGGGACACGCCCACAGTGGACCGATGATGGTGTTTATGTGTATTATATAGTGAATAGGGTGTGTGGTTTGGGACACGCCCACAGTGGACCGATGATGGTGTTTGTGTATTATATAGTGAATAGGGTGTATGGTTTGGGACATGCCCACAGTGGACCGATGATGGTGTTTGTGTATTATATAGTGAATAGGGTGTATGGTTTGGGACACGCCCACAGTGGACCGATGATGGTGTTTGTGTATTATATAGTGAATAGGGTGTATGGTTTGGGACACGCCCACAGTGGACCGATAATAGTGTTTATGTGTATTATACAGTGAATAGGGTGTGCGGTTTGGGACACGCCCACAGTGGACCGATGATGGTGTTTGTGTATTATATAGTGAATAGGGTGTGTGGTTTGGGACACGCCCACAGTGGACCGATGATAGTGTTTATGTGTATTATACAGTGAATAGGGTGTGTGGTTTGGGACACGCCCACAGTGGACTGATGATAGTGTTTGTGTATTATATAGTGAATAGGGTGTGTGGTTTGGGACACGCCCACAGTGGACTGATGATAGTGTTTGTGTATTATATAGTGAATAGGGTGTGTGGTTTGGGACACGCCCACAGTGGACTGATGATAGTGTTTGTGTGTATTATATAGTGAATAGGGTGTGTGGTTTGGGACACGCCCACAGTGGACCGATGATGGTGTTTATGTGTATTATATAGTGAATAGGGTGTATGGTTTGGGACACGCCCACAGTGGACTGATGATAGTGTTTGTGTATTATATAGTGAATAGGGTGTGTGGTTTGGGACACGCCCACAGTGGACTGATGATAGTGTTTGTGTATTATACAGTGAATAGGGTGTGTGGTTTGGGACACGCCCACAGTGGACTGATGATGGTGTTTATGTGTATTATATAGTGAATAGGGTGTGTGGTTTGGGACACGCCCACAGTGGACCGATGATGGTGTTTGTGTATTATATAGTGAATAGGGTGTGTCGTTTGGGACACGCCCACAGTGGACCAATGATAGTGTTTATGTGTATTATATAGTGAATAGGGTGTGTGGTTTGGGACACGCCCACAGTGGACCAATGATAGTGTTTATGTGTATTATATAGTGAATAGGGTGTGTGGTTTGGGACACGCCCACAGTGGACCGATGATAGTGTTTGTGTATTATATAGTGAATAGGGTGTGTGGTTTGGGACACGCCCACAGTGGACCGATGATGGTGTTTGTGTATTATATAGTGAATAGGGTGTGTGGTTTGGGACACGCCCACAGTGGACCGATGATGGTGTTTGTGTATTATATAGTGAATAGGGTGTGTCGTTTGGGACACGCCCACAGTGGACCTATGATAGTGTTTATGTGTATTATACAGTGAATATCGTGTGTGGTTTGGTACACGCCCACAGTGGACTGATGATAGTGTTTATGTGTATTATATAGTGAATAGGGTGTGTGGTTTGGGACACGCCCACAGTGGACTGATGATAGTGTTTATGTGTATTATATAGTGAATAGGGTGTGTGGTTTGGGACACGCCCACAGTGGACTGATGATTGTGTTTGTGTATTATACAGTGAATAGGGTGTGCGGTTTGGGACACGCCCACAGTGGACCGATGATGGTGTTTGTGTATTATATAGTGAATAGGGTGTGTGGTTTGGGACACGCCCACAGTGGACCGATGATAGTGTTTATGTGTATTATACAGTGAATAGGGTGTGTGGTTTGGGACACGCCCACAATGGACCGATGATAGTGTTTATGTGTATTATACAGTGAATAGGGTGTGCGGTTTGGGACACGCCCACAGTGGACCGATGATGGTGTTTGTGTATTATATAGTGAATAGGGTGTGTGGTTTGGGACACGCCCACAGTGGACTGATGATAGTGTTTATGTGTATTATACAGTGAATAGGGTGTGTGGTTTGGGACACGCCCACAGTGGACCGATGATTGTGTTTATGTGTATTATATAGTGAATAGGGTGTGTGGTTTGGGAGACGCCCACAGTGGACCGATGATGGTGTTTGTGTATTATATAGTGAATAGGGTGTATGGTTTGGGACACGCCCACAGTGGACCGATGATAGTGTTTATGTGTATTATACAGTGAATAGGGTGTGTGGTTTGGGACACACCCACAGTGGACCGATGATGGTGTTTATGTGTATTATACAGTGAATAGGGTGTGTGGTTTGGGACACGCCCACAGTGGACTGATGATGGTGTTTATGTGTATTATACAGTGAATAGGGTGTGCGGTTTGGGACACGCCCACAGTGGACCGATGATGGTGTTTATGTGTATTATACAGTGAATAGGGTGTGTGGTTTGGGACACGCCCACAGTGGACCGACGATGGTGTTTGTGTATTATATAGTGAATAGGGTGTGTGGTTTGGGACACGCCCACAGTGGACCGATGATAGTGTTTATGTGTATTATACAGTGAATAGGGTGTGTGGTTTGGGACACGCCCACAGTGGACCGATGATAGTGTTTATGTGTATTATACAGTGAATAGGGTGTGCGGTTTGGGACACGCCCACAGTGGACCGATGATGGTGTTTGTGTATTATATAGTGAATAGGGTGTGTGGTTTGGGACACGCCCACAGTGGACTGATGATAGTGTTTATGTGTATTATACAGTGAATAGGGTGTGTGGTTTGGGACACGCCCACAGTGGACCGATGATTGTGTTTATGTGTATTATATAGTGAATAGGGTGTGTGGTTTGGGACACGCCCACAGTGGACCGATGATAGTGTTTATGTGTATTATACAGTGAATAGGGTGTGTGGTTTGGGACACGCCCACAGTCGACTGATGATAGTGTTTATGTGTATTATACAGTGAATAGGGTGTGCGGTTTGGGACACGCCCACAGTGGACCGATGATTGTGTTTGTGTATTATACAGTGAATAGGGTGTGTGGTTTGGGACACGCCCACAGTGGACCGATGATGGTGTTTATGTGTATTATATAGTGAATAGGGTGTGTGGTTTGGGACACGCCCACAGTGGACCGATGATGGTGTTTGTGTATTATATAGTGAATAGGGTGTATGGTTTGGGACATGCCCACAGTGGACCGATGATGGTGTTTGTGTATTATATAGTGAATAGGGTGTATGGTTTGGGACACGCCCACAGTGGACCGATGATGGTGTTTGTGTATTATATAGTGAATAGGGTGTATGGTTTGGGACACGCCCACAGTGGACCGATAATAGTGTTTATGTGTATTATACAGTGAATAGGGTGTGCGGTTTGGGACACGCCCACAGTGGACCGATGATGGTGTTTGTGTATTATATAGTGAATAGGGTGTGTGGTTTGGGACACGCCCACAGTGGACCGATGATAGTGTTTATGTGTATTATACAGTGAATAGGGTGTGTGGTTTGGGACACGCCCACAGTGGACTGATGATAGTGTTTGTGTATTATATAGTGAATAGGGTGTGTGGTTTGGGACACGCCCACAGTGGACTGATGATAGTGTTTGTGTATTATATAGTGAATAGGGTGTGTGGTTTGGGACACGCCCACAGTGGACTGATGATAGTGTTTGTGTGTATTATATAGTGAATAGGGTGTGTGGTTTGGGACACGCCCACAGTGGACCGATGATGGTGTTTATGTGTATTATATAGTGAATAGGGTGTATGGTTTGGGACACGCCCACAGTGGACTGATGATAGTGTTTGTGTATTATATAGTGAATAGGGTGTGTGGTTTGGGACACGCCCACAGTGGACTGATGATAGTGTTTGTGTATTATACAGTGAATAGGGTGTGTGGTTTGGGACACGCCCACAGTGGACTGATGATGGTGTTTATGTGTATTATATAGTGAATAGGGTGTGTGGTTTGGGACACGCCCACAGTGGACCGATGATGGTGTTTGTGTATTATATAGTGAATAGGGTGTGTCGTTTGGGACACGCCCACAGTGGACCAATGATAGTGTTTATGTGTATTATATAGTGAATAGGGTGTGTGGTTTGGGACACGCCCACAGTGGACCGATGATAGTGTTTGTGTATTATATAGTGAATAGGGTGTGTGGTTTGGGACACGCCCACAGTGGACCGATGATGGTGTTTGTGTATTATATAGTGAATAGGGTGTGTGGTTTGGGACACGCCCACAGTGGACCGATGATGGTGTTTGTGTATTATATAGTGAATAGGGTGTGTCGTTTGGGACACGCCCACAGTGGACCTATGATAGTGTTTATGTGTATTATACAGTGAATATGGTGTGTGGTTTGGTACACGCCCACAGTGGACTGATGATAGTGTTTATGTGTATTATATAGTGAATAGGGTGTGTGGTTTGGGACACGCCCACAGTGGACTGATGATAGTGTTTATGTGTATTATATAGTGAATAGGGTGTGTGGTTTGGGACACGCCCACAGTGGACTGATGATAGTGTTTGTGTATTATATAGTGAATAGGGTGTGTGGTTTGGGACACGCCCACAGTGGACCGATGAAAGTGTTTATGTGTATTATATAGTGAATAGGGTGTGTGGTTTGGGACACGCCCACAGTGGACCGATGATAGTGTTTATGTGTATTATACAGTGAATAGGGTGTGCGGTTTGGGACACGCCCACAGTGGACCGATGATTGTGTTTATGTGTATTATACAGTGAATAGGGTGTGCGGTTTGGGACACGCCCACAGTGGACCGATGATGGTGTTTATGTGTATTATACAGTGAATAGGGTGTGTGGTTTGGGACACACCCACAGTGGACCGATGATGGTGTTTATGTGTATTATACAGTGAATAGGGTGTGCGGTTTGGGACACGCCCACAGTGGACCGATGATAGTGTTTATGTGTATTATATAGTGAATAGGGTGTGTGGTTTGGGACACGCCCACAGTGGACCGATGATGGTGTTTGTGTATTATATAGTGAATAGGGTGTGCGGTTTGGGACACGCCCACAGTGGACCGATGATGGTGTTTGTGTATTATATAGTGAATAGGGTGTGTGGTTTGGGACACGCCCACAGTGGACCGATGATGGTGTTTGTGTATTATATAGTGAATAGGGTGTGTGGTTTGGGACACGCCCACAGTGGACCGATGATGGTGTTTGTGTATTATATAGTGAATAGGGTGTGTGGTTTGGGACACGCCCACAGTGGACCGATGATAGTGTTTGTGTATTATATAGTGAATAGGGTGTGTGGTTTGGGACACGCCCACAGTGGACTGATGATAGTGTTTATGTGTATTTTATAGTGAATAGGGTGTGTGGTTTGGGACACGCCCACAGTGGACTGATGATAGTGTTTATGTGTATTATATAGTGAATAGGGTGTGTGGTTTGGGACACGCCCACAGTGGACTGATGATAGTGTTTGTGTATTATATAGTGAATAGGGTGTGTGGTTTGGGACACGCCCACAGTGGACTGATGATAGTGTTTGTGTATTTTATAGTGAATAGGGTGTGTGGTTTGGGACACGCCCACAGTGGACTGATGATAGTGTTTATGTGTATTTTATAGTGAATAGGGTGTGTGGTTTGGGACACGCCCACAGTGGACTGATGATAGTGTTTATGTGTATTATATAGTGAATAGGGTGTGTGGTTTGGGACACGCCCACAGTGGACTGATGATGGTGTTTGTGTATTATATATACACATATATAGAATTGGGTCTGTTAGCTACCTTAGCCTTGTTAGCAGTAGATTTATCAGACTACACGTCTTGGCACATTTCTTTAGCGTTGTTTATGTCCTGATCTCCTGAGTTCCCCGTCTGTGCCCCGCTGGTCCACTGCTGCAGTTGTTGTGGCAGCGTTTCTCTCGGAGCGTATCAGGTTTTTCCCGACAGCGGCTCTCAGGTGGATCTGAGGATGCAGATGTGACAGGAGACAAACTGAACAACAACCGTTTGTGCTGCTAATCACACAGCTAGCAGTCTCTGCAGGAACGCAGTGTGCTAATGTTAGCGTAACAGATGGTGCGCTAACCTGAAAACCCAGACGCATCACAGAGCACCGCTTCTATTTAATTAACACAAGCTTGTAGTTTTAACGACGCTGCACCAGTTTGTTTTTTCAACTCCACCTGCCATGCTACAGTTTCTGAAATACTTTCACTCAGAAACCATGAAATCTAAAACACAGGCCCAGTGCAAAGCACGACATTTATTATTGCTATTGTTAACGAGCTAACGGTAGAAATAACAGAAATGTGTCATGAGATAACAACTATGATACCAAACTAGCTAGCACGCAGGTAACATTAGCATTAGCTAACCTGAGCAGAATCACACAGAGAAATAACACAACTTAGACTAGAGCTGAGCCTCAGACGGGGAGGGGGCGGGGCTAGAAGTTCAGCTCTTACCTTCAGATCTACAGTAATAATACAATGAGTGCAGAATGTTAGTATGCTAGCAGGCACCAGGTTTAACTAGCGCGCTGTCACGTCATGTAATGATCTGATTATTATTCAGGACACTTTTCAAATCCCAGATGTTGAACTTTGAACTAGTTTTTAATTATTTCAGTGAAAGTTTTAGCAGAATTCTTTATGTTTTCCAGGCGAGATCGAGCAGCTGCTCCTCTCTTGAGCACACGATTAAGCGGCTCAGAAACAAAATGGACATTTCCATCTTATCTCACAGAAACGTTCTCAGAGTCTCGCCGGGCGTCTACGGTGTGTCACTGAAAGGTGCTGTGTTTCTTTTCCACATGTGACCCGTGTGATTTCCGGCCGGACGAGATCTGCTCGCTGGTTAATAAATGTTTAGCAGCTATATTTTGTCAGATGTTGTTTAATGCAGTAACCCGAGGTGTAACTTGTAGTATCATGACGGCGCTTGTAGGCAACACCGCAGAGGAATTCGCTACTGGTTCTCACACACACACTCACACACACATGATTCTGCGATCAGTTCTGTGATAATGTTATCATTCTTTCTGTGGTGTTTCTTCCTTGTGTGTACCACTGTTACTGCTATATTTATTACTGCTATATTATATTACTGCTATATTATATTACTGCTATATTATATTACTGCTATATTATATTACTGCTATATTATATTACTGCTATATTATATTACTGCTATATTTATTACTATTCTAATGTTTTATTGTATCTCCGCTGCTCAGAGCTGATCTGCACAGAGTGTCTTCACGCGCGTGACGTGACGTCCCATAGTGCCGTGCTGTACTGGCGGTCCATTCTGATTGGTGGACTGGGTCAGTATGAGCTCCAGTATGGCGACTCGGAGTGGGACCTCGACACGTACAACAGACTCACACTATCACCCGATCACACCTGGATCGAGCTCTCGGACCTGCAGCCCGATACACACTACAGCGTCCGGCTCACGGCACACACACCGTCCAGCACACACAGCAGAGAGATCAGCACCGACTTCACAACCCTGCCAGGTGAGGAGAAGCGTCCTGTTGTCATTGAGACTACGCTCTGGTTCTCAGAGTCCATCACACCCCGAGTGTCTCACATGTCTGTCTCATCAGCCATTACTGGGACTGAGTGCAGTATTTGACCCTGGTTTAAAAGTCCATGCTGAGACATGCTCTGGTTTCAATCTTACTGAAGACAGAGAGAGTTTCTTTCAGGTCAGAGACTCTTTAGAGGAAAGAGCGCAATACACAAGTGTCTCACAAGTTTCTGATTTAAGCCCAGTATTGTTCTCATTTTGTACACAGCACAGCCGCGTTAACATGTAATCATCTACAAAGTCCTCATCATCTTCTGTCTTGAAAAGCACTTAGATCTCCGAGCGCTCAGCTAGGACAACTCAGCAGCACGGATAAACAAAAGGGAAGAACATCAAGAACTAAAACTGATTACAGTAACAGAAGTCCAGATGCTGATTACAGAGATTCTCTGCATTGAATGTGCTGAGTTTGTTCTAGAGAATAATGGGGTTTCTGTAAAACCAAACACTATAGTTAGGGTCCTCGTGATGCAAGCTTATAAAAAGTCCCTGCAGTATAAGTCTATTAAAAACTATAAACCTATTGTTTGAGAAACCTACATTGTGCTTTAAGATGTATGCTAACCCTGTGTGAATGCTTTCATAACTCTTCACTGGCCTGCTGTGATCTGTTCCCTGCTGTGATCTGTTCCCTGCTGTCCTTTTTGAAATACACCTCGGACAGTTTAATCATCTTCACGTAATGCATTGCTCCAAATAGACACGGCCTTGCTTTATTGTATTTCCCTCTCTGTTGTGTAGATGTCTCGGGTCCTACAAAAGTGATGGTCACGGAATCTGGTCCGGACCATCTGCGCGTGAGCTGGTCCCCGGTTCAGTCCAGACGGGTCGAGCAGTACCGGGTGGAGTTTGGTCCGATCCCGCGCGGGGATGTGCGCTCTGTGACGGTGTCCAGGACGCAGAGCAGCGTACTGCTCACACAGCTCGAGTCCGACACACACTACCTCATCACCATCAGCGCCATACACTCCTCCGGCCAGGAGAGGGCGATCTCCATTAAAGCCTGCACTCAGGAGGGTGAGGGAGTCACATTAACTGGAGAAATGTTTGTTTTTAAATATAAGCTTAGATTTTAGTAGTGGGAAGTTTGAATCATTTTAGTGACTTCGGTCATCAAAATGAGTCATTTAGTTCATTTCGTTCTTTTGATCATAAATAAAATAAAATGTTGCGTTTTCAATAAAAAGACCCCCAATACTTCTACATACACACATTTTGTCTATAGTTCCAGTAATGAAAATATTACAGTAAAGCTAAGGACATATTATAATAAACAGAATATCTCACCATCATATCTCCCAGTCGGAGTCGTTCGTTCTTTTTGACTCTTTTGCACAGCATAGCGTTTAGGGGAGTCACGTGACAAGGGAACAAACGACTCGGGACCGAAAAGACTCAAAGGTAACGACTCATTTCTGTTTCCTCTCTATAACATACGGAGGTTTTGCGATGCTTTGCGCATGCGCGCCCAGTAGAAAATGAACGAATCACTCTCTGAGATACTCGTTAAGGATTCGTTCAAAAAGAACGAATCGTTCATGAACGACCCATCAGTATTAGATTTACCTCAGTGACAGAGTGATAAGCATTTTAGTTTAGAATTTTGTAGCAAGAATTTTAAGACAGTTTAATGAGTCATGCAGAGAGAGGGATGGGCGAGGGGGCATCAGGAAGGTGCATTAACATAAAACATATAGATCATTTTATTTATATACACAAAAATATGCGCTACACAGTGTCATTTGACCAGAATATGTTAATGTTTAAAATATCAAAGGACCACATGGGCCTGGTTTAGGGTTTGGGAATTAACTAATAGGATGAATCAGTAACACTACGTTTCATATTAAACTGCAATTCCAACACATTTCCTTCATCCAACTTCGGTTCCAAGAACTGATCAGCCACCTGAAACACAACATCGGGACAACGTTGTTTTTGAAAGCTAGAATGACTTTGATATAACAATGTTTGAATGAAGTTGAATGAAAAACCACCGCACAACCTCAAAACATTTCCAGTTTGCATCAGGTCTGATCACATGGCACCCTTTAGCTCACAACAGTGTTCTGAAATCCTGTCTGGAAAGCGGGACGGACACAACTGCACAGCGTGTGTATCTCAGAGGTGGAGAAATCAGTGCTCAGGGTTGATGTGTGTCACACACTCGCACACTGCAGTATCCCATAGAGCTCTGCTCACTACCTGCACTGCTGTAGTGTTTTATGGAGCTCACACAGCATCCACGCTGCACAGTGTCCGGTCTCACACTGTAAGCCGGTGTTTTTCAGCTTTAATGTTTTGGTAAATTACGCATTGTAGTATCATTAACAGCAGGTTCCCTGAGGAAGCAGTAACAATCACTCAGCACTCTCGCGCTGCTGTAGCTCTCAGTTCACATTCCTCACAGGTCACTGGTTTAGTTACAGAAAGAAAACCTACAGTACTCTCAGCAGCATAAGTATTACATGAATGTGTCTCAATTGGGAGATTAAAAAAATAAATGGCATGCACTCACTGCCCACTTCATTAGGACTTAGTTCTTCGTGGCAGAAATCAACAAGGTGCTGGAAACGTTTCTTTGGCTTTGTGCTCCATACTGACATGAGAACATTATGGAGTCGCTGGAGATTTGATGGCAGCACATCCATGATGCGAATCTCCCACATCCACCACATCCAAAAGGTGGTTCGAGATCTGATGACTGAGTACGGTGACCTCATTGTCATGCTAAAAAAAAAACAGTTTGAGCTAATACTTAGGTATTCAATTTTATTTGTACAGTGGAACCTCGGATTACGAGTAACGTGGTTTACGAGTGTTCCGCAAGACGAGCAAAGATTTTAATGAATTTTGACTTGAAAAACGAGTGTTGTCTTGGTTTACGAGCACCGAGTATCATGTATCACGCATGTGCTTCTTGATTTGACACCGAGCGTCAAGTCATCACAATTGAGCCAACGGTTCAAGTAATTGTCTCTTACTGGTATAATCAACATCCGTGTGTGTGTGTGTTTTTCTTTCTCTTGCGCTGCGGAGTGTGTTATGTGTGCGCGCGCGTAATTTGACACCGTGCCGGTTCACACACTCTCTTTCTCTCTCTCGCCTTTAATATATGTGTGTGTGTGTGTGTGTGTGTGTGCGTGTGTGTGTGTGTGAAGCAGAGAGGGGGTGCTTCATTCACACACACCCGGCACGGTGTCAAATTACGCTCATGCACACACATAACACACACACTCGGCAGCGCAAGAGAGAGAAAAACACATATGCGCACACCGGTCAGAACTACTGATACACGGCAGGATGGATCCATTCTTTCATGATGTTTACACCAAATTCTGACCGGACCATCAGAAATCGAGACTCATCAGGCCAGCAGACAGTTTTCCAATCTTCTACTGTCTGATGTTGGTGAGCCCATGTGACCTGTAGACTCAGTTTCTTGTTCTTATCTGACAGGAGCGACACCTGGTGTAGAACATCAGCCCAAAGCTTCGATGTGTTGTGTGTTGAGAGACTGTCTTCAGCAGACCTCAGATGTGACGAGATGTTACTTGAGTTCCTGTTACCTTTCTATCAGCTCGAACCAGTCTGGTCATTCTCCTCTGACATCAACAAGCCATTTTGGTTGTGTGTGAAAATCTCAATAGACCAGCCCTTCTGGTACCTTTCCTCCCCATTCTGATGCTCGGTTTAAAGTCATATTAACAACACTGTATTTTTGTCATCCATTCAATGTCATCCCAATGACGTAGTGTTTATAATACAGATAATGCAGGCACACTGTCGCTTCATCAGAATCATTCTAACTTTGGAAACATCTCAATGCCGTGCCAGTGCTTGGACAACCAAGCCCAAGAGTGGGTGAGGAACACTGTTCCCTCCTGCAAATCACTAACATCCTTGAGGGTGGCATTCTAGGCAGTTGTTGTTGTTGCTGTTATTGTTGTTGTTTTTTTCTTAACTTACTAGTTCAGTGTATGACTTGTGGCACTGTCTTGTCTGTGTGCAGTTCTCCCAGCCTTACACAATCTCCGACTGAGACAGATGGGCTTCAACTCGGTGAAAGTTGACTGGACGATTCAGGATCAAGGGGCGGGGCTTCAGGGTTACTGGGTGAAGTGGGAGACGGAAGTCCACTCTTCATCATCATCATCGTCTTCATCATCTCGTTACATGCCTGCGCAGTCATTCTCCACTGTACTGACACACCTGAACTCCACGACCCGTGTGTGTGTGTCACCAGTGTACAGGACGGCACGTGGAGAGGGGCTGTGCTGCACTACACACTCACACACAGGTACAGAACAGTGAGCACATGAGGACAGTGAGAACAGGACCAACCTGGGCGCTCAGAGCACTTTGAAAGAGTTAAATATAACTGCGTAGTGCCATGACCTGACACAAAGCATGCGTTACACATTGGATGACCAATACACACAATTAATGACGCATCGCTTTATTCATGTTTTACTGACGCTTCTCATGTGTATTGCGCTATGCGGTCAGGTCACCCTTGCACAACCTCATAGCGTTGTGATGTACACTTACACGGGCTTCTCTTACAGAGCAGCATGTGGGAGTAGATCAGATGTTGGTATCAGAGTGTCCACGGTATCGGGCCAGTGCGTCACCTGTATCCGTATCAATGCACCCCATAATTGTTATAATGGAATAAAGCGCTCTACTTTTAGTACTTTTATCAACCTTTTCTTTCATTAACACACATGGCTTTTACTTTTACAAAACAACCATTTCATTCTAATTGAACTAAGTGGCTTTTTGTCGTCTAACACACTGCACATCTGTCTCGTTCCTCTGACAGCTGTGGTGTGAGCAGAGAGAAGGTTCCAGACTCCAAAGGAAGAAGAGTGAGCGGAGATTAGCGTGCTGTGGAGGAGAAAAGAAATCACCTTCACACTAAAGCTCATGCTTCTGCTTTTATATCCAAAAGACTGGTGTCTGTGTGTGTGTGTGTGTGTGTGTGTGTAGAATAACTTATGAGTGTAATTTATCTGAATTAATATAACCATGTGGAACAGCATTAATAACAAATATTGTGTAAAAATGTCCACAGAAATCCTGTCAGGTTCCCTCATACAATCTGTCTGGATGAAAATCGAGTCCTGTCAAGTTAGCGCTTGTTAGCTTATAGCTTAGCAGCAGCGATGAAGATTTATAAAAATTAAATAACATTCACCTGATTCCCCTCAGAAATCTTTTTAGCTTCTGTTATCCAGTTTTAATACATTCTCAATTTTAATTACATTCTTTCCAGAAACACTGTCACGTTGGCTAACTGCTTACATTAGCATTAAATGTTAAGGACAGCTCAGCTTTAGCAATGAATATTTTAAAAATCCCACAGTGATATTGTCCATTAGCGCATGTTCACTTTAACAGCTTCCATCAAGTGAATATTTACATTCTTCTTTTTTTTGGGGGGGGGGGGGGATTCCTGAGAGATTGCTAGCTAGCCGCTTAGCCTGAAA
>CM060123.1:999835-1037335 GCA_030522415.1 Channallabes apus
CACACACACACACACACACACACTCCCGGAGCCGCACACTGTGGAGTGGACATGTAGACTCTCTCTCTCTCCTCCTCCTCCTCCTCTTCTTCCTCTTCTTGAGTGATGGAGGATCCAGGCTGCAGTGGAGGAGATGTGACGTCATGACCTTTACCAGAGACTACAAGCGCTCGCTGACGTCACCGCGTCACTCACCTAGAGAGAGGAGGATAGAGGAGGACATCGCCATGGTGCCTCATCATCCTCATCCTCATCCTCATGATGTAAGCAGGGCTGCAGCTCCTCGTGCAGTGTGACGCTGCATCTCTCTATAGACTGTAATCTGAACACATCACAGGAAGGCGGATCTTCTCTCACTTCCTTCCCCCAGGCTGTGACAGTGATGTGACAGTGATGTGACGTGTGACGCTCCTCTCCCGCCTTCCTCCCGCTGCCTTGGCCGAGATGCTCGCAGAGATACGATAAGGTACAGAACTAGAATCCTCGTCTCGGGGAGAGACATGAGGAGCCGCCGGAGCGCGCTGGTCGTCTCCTGTCTCTCCGTGATGCTCTGCTGCTGGACCGGCACTCGCGCCTGGAGCACCGGTGACGTCAGTAATAACGGTACTTACAGCCTGTTAAGAGTCGCACCGCGGCAGGACGGAGGCAGAGACGGAGAGTTTGAGCTGAAGCAGCAGGAAACCAGGACCAACTCAAGCGGCAGCGACAGCAGCGACCTGCTCAAAGAAGGCAGTGTGTGTGCGTACCGCGTCCTGGAGCAAGGCGAAGACGGACGGCTGTGCTTCCGACACACTCGGGTCAACTTCACCTGTCCAGGCAGCACCTGCAGACAAGTGAGATCGCCTGGAGGTCTCCTGGTGGCCAACCTGCTCTCCAACAGCACTGTGCTGCTCCAGTGGACTTACCCCATGGTGCAGGAAGGACCAGGACACATTCTAGCGACCTCAGAGATCCAGACTGAACCATCTACCGCGTCTCCTCCAAAGGGCCCCAGAGTGGTGCAGCGGGAGCCTAGAGGGGGCTTCAGGATGAGGTGCTGGTGGAATGGCAGTTACACTCAGTTCGAGTGTGCGAGTGTGCACCTGGCCAGTGGCTGCAGGGACTATTTACTGAGCGAGCTCCACGAAAACGTGCCCTATCGAATCTGCCTGCAGCCGGCGGTTTGGGGCGGGCCCGGCGAGTGCGTGGAGTTCAGCGTGTCGTCCACGGGGATGCAGGACATTGTCATTGCCATGATGATGGTGGGCGGAGCCATATGTGTAATGCTGGTCATCATCTGCTTGCTGGTGGCCTACATCACGGAGAACATCATGAGCCCCAACATGCAGCACACACTCAGCACGCAGCAGCAGCACTCGCTCCGTTCACACAACACGTACCTCTGAACACACAGGGATACACACACACACACACACACACACACACACACACAGACACACACAAGAGCTGAGGCCATGATTTCTTCAGGTAGGACGTGACATTCTTTTAACCAGTCACTGCTCTCTGATGTCATCAGGAGATTTTTCATCTGGTAAACATACACTTCCTGGGTTAAAGTTCATGAGGTTTGTTTACTATGAAATGAACTGGCTTTTTGGACAGATTTATATAAAAGTCCTCCATCGCCTTCAGATGGTGAACACTTAAGAAGTCACGCTGATCAGCAGAGCTACACTGTAGATTAGTTACTGGAAGCTAAAGCGCATACTGATGACATCACACTGCTGTGAGTGGAATAAAACATTCCTCATCACGTTCATCTCACTGTATCTACACACAAGTCTAAAAATAAACACAACACCTTCCTACAGACCTCTCAGATGAACACACACTTCTGCTGTGGCACTCAAACACAAGCGTGTGAAAGAGGTCCAGGACGTGCTCTCTAACAGCCTCTTACAGCCCACACACACACACAGACACACACACACACAGACTGCTATCTCTGTGAGCTTCTGGTGACACCTACGCCAGAGAGACTGTGGTGAAGTTCATCCATCGTAATACTTTATTTAGTTTAGAGATCAGCATTCGTATGTTTCTTTTCATCTTGAAGCAAAAAAAAAAAACCTCACTGGAACGTCTCGGTTCTGATTGGATCCATGTTACATATCACAGTGCGGGTGTGTGTATACACACATCAGGTAGAGAAGCAAATAAAAATAAAAACTTGATTTGTACTGTACATCTTTCCACAAACATACACCAATGAGCTGTTGCGCCCCCTACATGTGACTGTGTGAGCTGACATTTACCACTGAACTGTGCGCGTTAGCAAAACTAGATTAGCCAGGTAGCTGTAGGAGTTTGTTGAAGCATATGGGTTGTTGATTGTTTCATTAACAAAGAAGTTTGTCTGAAAATGCTATCGTGGCTAATGCATATAGCATATTTCTGAAACACTTGATTACCTTTTCAACCTAAACTTAGACAATAAGTTTACAATAGTCAATAAAAAAAGAGTTCAGAATGTTTTTAGTTTTGTAGAGATGTAATCGTTTAACGGTAAAAGCTGATGGAAAAACGACTGAATGCTAACTGCATCCCATTAGCATTCGTTTAGCATTAGCAACAGTAGCATTTCACGCAAAGTGTTTTTACTGCTTTAAGAATGAAGTTCTTCTTTTTAGGTTTTCCTCCTCAATGGGAGCAATGCTGTTTTATTTCTGTAGGATTGACAGTAATACCGTCGGCTAACACACGCCATCGGTGTGGTGGCTTCAATAAGATTTTATGCCTTATGATGTTAATAATGATAATAATAATAATCAGTTATACTGAGGACACGCAGACTGGTGAAGCAATCTGAATACTGTGCTATTTTTTCTCTCTGTAACGAAAAAGCTTTTGTGTCAATAAAAGAATAATTCGCCTAATTTAAAATGTGTGATTTTGTCTGAAACCTGAAATCATGATATTGAAATGGTTCCTCATGATTACTGACTAATGTTATGTAGTTTATCACTTACTTTTTATTTAGATAGAACATAACCGTAACGCAAACTTTCTTCATAATCGTGGATAAAACCTTTAAAAATATGCTATAGTCCCCTGGTGATGCTGTAACCTCTTGCAGCCGGAGGTCTAGAGAGAGCTGATTGGCCGAGCTCTCTCAGAGGGGCGGGATGAGAGGTACTTTTTGCTCCCACATAAATCACAGGTCTACAGCCAATCAGGGGTGTCTGTGAGCTCACGGAAGCGGAAGGAGCGGATAGCGCTGTCCTCCGAGTGTGTTACGCCGCCCCAAACGGTGCGTGAGCGAGGAGTTCGAAAAGATGCGGTCAGCTGGCGTCACGTGGTTCGGGGGAAAATTGTAAACCTCTGATGATTTATGTTACTCTGCTTATCCTAAGTTTGTTGTATTGCACACACAATATCTATATCTGTATTTTGTACTAATTTATTTGCATTTTATATTATTATTATTATTTATTAATGTATGTACTCTATTTTGTTGATTGCAATTTTATTATAAGTTGGCATGGATTCGGGGGACCGCTGGGGGATGAGAGAGGGTGGGCGTTCGAAAGTTTGGAGGATCGGACTAAGATTGTACACTATTGTATGTGATCCTTTCTATATAAAACTAATAAAAAATTGATCCCCAAAAAAAATAATTAACACAAAATATAAAGTAAAAATAAAACAAATTAACCTGCACTTTACCTTTAAAAAAAACGTAAAAATAAATTTGCTTGTCTTGCGGAACACTCGTAAACCATGTTACTCGTAATCCAAGGTTCCACTGTATATATACACACTACCATTCAAAAGTTTTAGGACACTTTCTAACTCCATGATGGTTCCTGATGTTTATTTCTTTCTACATTGTAAAGCTGAAGGCGTCCAAAAAACTGCATGAATCTCCTTTGAACAGTTGATATTGAGATGTTTCTGCTACTTCTGCTCTGTAAAGACTTCATAACGCCTCTAATCTGAGCTGCTGTTAATTGGTCATTTTTCAGGCTGATAACTCTAAATGAACTTCTCGTCTGCAGCAGAGGGAGGTTTTGGTCTCGTCCTCCTGGGACGGCCTTCATGAGAGACAGTTTCATTATGGTGCTGGACGGATTCTGCAAATGCACTTGACACAATACTGTTCTTGCAGGAACTATTACAGAAAGGCCGACCTCTGTGTCTTACAATAACAACTAACTGGTGTTTTTCTTGTTGTTACGTAATTACCTAATTCCATATGTGTCATTTTATAGTTTTGAAATCCACAGTATTGTTGTAGAATGTAGAAAATAAATCACTAAACACAAACAAAGACATTTGCAAGTGATCTAAAACTTTTGAACGGTAGAGTATGTGTGTGTGTGTGTGTGTGTGTGTGTGTGTGTATAGATAGATAGATATATTTGTAATAAATCCTATAAACGCACTGAAGACAAACATCCAGGAGATTGAATTAACAAGAGCCAGTTCCAAGCCACGCCCATAATGCACAACACAAGCCCCGCCCCGCGTATTGCGTCAGCACTCTGCTCAGCCGGGCCGCCATTTTGTTCTAGTTTGTGTTTCAGACTGAACCCGGTGTAGCTGCTTTAGCTCTGAGCCGCCGAATATTCTCGATTCAGGCTTTAATTATCGACTGGTGCTCTTTTCGTTGGGGGGGTTTATTCGCGTAGATTAAAGCTGAGCTGTTATTTTTGTTGTTGTAAATTAGACTGGTGGATTAGAGATATTGTGAGGAGAAGTTGATTATGCCCAGCCATCCGCTTCGTGTAGCGGTGGTGTGCTCGAGTAACCAGAACCGCAGCATGGAAGCACACAACATCCTCAGGTAACCAGCAAAGAGGACAAAACTACCTGAAATAAAGCAACACGGTCACCAGGAGGAGAAGAACGACACTGATAATCACCGACTAGCCGGGCTTTTTCTTTCTTTTAGTTTTAAACAAGGCTATGTGTTTGTTTGTGACAGACGAGCATGATGGAAACCCTCGACACTGACAGGACACAACATTCTGACTAGAAAACTAAACCATACAAACGTCATCTACCACGTGAATAAACTTAGAGTAATTCTGTGTTTTTATTCTTGAGAGATTTTCTTGGGGGTAAAACACCACAGCTCTGCTGTGTCACAGAAACCGGAAGCAGGTGGGCTGGGAGTCGAGCTCAAAACAAAGAGTCGATTCTTCTGTTCGAGTCAGTCGGAAAATCAAGAGTCGACTCCGAAGCTTTTGAGAAAGTGGTCCGGTTCAGCGACAAATAGAGCGATTCTCTGTAAATAATACCTCTGCACAACACACACCTAAGCAGGATGGCAGTTTGTAGGAATTTTTTTTTAAGATTAGGAGAGTTATTGTGTGGAACCGACTCCATTCGGTTCACAAAAACAAGGAACCGAAACAGCCCTGGACTGAGGCTTCATATCCGGGACTCAGAGTGACAGAAACTCACTATAGTGACTGACTTGTGCTGGACACAGAACACTACACATCTGTTTTAATCTATGTTTATTATAGAGAAAAAACATTTAGACTTTAGTCTTAGCTTTACATGCTGTTACTTTTGTTTAGTTTTAAATTTAATTCCAGTCCTGTGTATTAGGAATTGGAATGTTTATAAATCGCCTGATGATACACAGTGATATTTTACTTTTAAAAGCAAGTTAAATTTACACTCACTCCCATCTATATTATAACCCTATATATCATTTAATGGAAGGGTTAGTTGCCGTATTTCAGTAGATAACTTGAGTGTTTATCTGTTTTGACGCTGTGTTTTCCAGCTCTTTACACTTTCTCCATGTTTCTGCAGCAAGCGCGGTTTCGATGTTCGATCTTTCGGCACCGGAAGCCACGTGAAACTCCCGGGACCCGCTCCAGACAAGCCTAATGTGTATGACTTCAAAACCACTTACGAACAGATGTACAGCGACCTGGTCCGAAAGGACAAGGAACTGTATCCCTCACACACACACACACGACTTTACAGCCCCCCTTCCTTCCCCTTTCTTAAATACACAAGTACTACTACTAGTTTAAAATATTGATCACCTTGTACTCTTTAACCTGGAGGTGCGTATGCATGATGATGATGATGATGATGATTATTTTGAAGAGATAAGTGGAGTGCCACGGTGAGAGACCACAGTGAAGTGTATCTGAGTGTGTGTAGCGCTCTGACTTCTCCACACTCACACACGGAGTTCTGTTCAATCCAGAGGACATAAGTTTCACATTTAGGTGGTGGCAGGAGGGCAGATTTGTGGTAGAGGGATCACACACACACACACACACAGTCATAGAGTGTTCGATGCATAATGCTGCAGTGATGGTGTGAGGGGGGAAACCTGGAAAAAAAAATTCCAACTTAAATCGTTTATTGGAGCGGTGTAGAATCTCTGCTTTTATTTTTACTCCTGGGGTCTGAATGTGCCGAGAAGATTTCAGTGTGTGTGTGTGTGTGTGTGTGAGGCACATTTACTGGTACAGCCATGTTGAATTTAATACATCAGCCCACATCTGGTGTACACGTAGAACAAGAACAAAATGCATCTCCTGGTGCTCACATGCAACAACATGGCTGCGAAACCACCAGGGGTGTTCGAGTCAAAGCGGGACTTTTGATTGTACAGAATAAAAGAGAACACAGTCCCTTTATTTCTCTATATAATCCCCTGATACACTTCTGCACTTATCCCAGTGTTGTTACACTTGTGTTGGAAAGCATCAAGGTAGAATGTTCTCTCAGTACACCGGGGCTGTGATCAGAACTCCTCCCAGGAACTCGTTTAATGAACATAAAATCAACCGCTTGTTTTGATTACCAAAGGCGTTGTTTTTCGCAGGACAATACGGCCCACCGCACCACTCGCACATTACAGGAGCTCTGCTGGTAGTGTTCGCCACATCCTCCCGTACAGTCCTGACCTCACATGTTTGGGCAAGTATTAAGAAAAGGAGTTCCTGGGAGGCCAGTGTTTTACAGTACTCCGGCGTACTGAGAAAACGTTCCACCTTGACGGAGTGTTTACTCTCAGGACTGTGTTCCGTTATTCTGTACAACCGAAAGTCCCGCTTTGATTCGAATGGCCTATGTGTTGGGTGGTAGGATAAATGTCAGTTTATATTATGCTATACTGGAGCGTACCCGTGACTCCGCCCACACGCTATCGTTAGTGGGGTGTGTGCGTGGTCACCTCGCTGCTGCTCCAGTGTTTCAGCAGATACGTTACCTCACAGTGTGACAAACATCGATGGTGACGCTGTCTACTGTTACACAGACTGCAGTGTGTGTGTGTGTGTGTGAGAGAGAGACACACTTTTCAGGGAGGTAGTATGATGTATATGTTTAATATACTGTCATGTCATATGTGTGGGGGGGCAAGAGTTGCTGCAAACACACTACCTTGACACTAGGAGGCGCTAATCTGAGCAAACGTAATGTACCTCTGCTGTAAATCAGCCAAAAACTAAAACATCTTTGTGTTTTTGCAGTCAGAACTGATCTCAGGACAGGACGGACCCACGGAAACAAAGTATTAAACGTACAAGGAATCCAAACAGTTTTCATGGAGACGGTGTGATTCCTCTGTTAGTGTAACCCTGTTTATGGACATAAAGACGTAGACTGTGGGTGGAGGTCCAGCGGAGTCAGCTTTAGTCTGTGTGTCATGTTTATAAACAGCGAACTCCTGTGTTTAGTGTGATTTATTACATCACACCTTAATTCAGCACCGCAGACGATGTACAGTGGGGAGCTGATCAGATTGATTAGATGCTTCCTGTCCTCATGTTAGGGGTCTAGGAGCAGGTCTGGGTTTGGGGTTTAGTCCTGTGAGTGTTGGAGCTTCAGTTAAACTGCTGTTGGTCATTACATTCTGTAGGGAAGGAAGTCAATAAGGCGGTGTGTGAGGTAAAGACTACAAGCTGAAAGTCTGGTGTATCTAACAGTTCTGTGAAGCGCCTGGCTTTAGCGCTGCGCGAGCTGCACTACACTGATGTTCCTGTGTAAATCACAGACCTGCTGATGTGGATCGACTCCTGATTAAATGTACCGCGTGACAGGTGTTTTATTTCTAAACGTGGTTTTTAAACATATTTTCTGCGGCTGACGTTACACACACACACACACACACGTGCATGTTGTGGAGATTTCAGGAGCGGTGACTCACATAATCACTGCTGTGTGTGTGATGGTTGTTGCTCTCCTGAGCTCTGAAGTGTCAGCGCTCGGCCTGTAGGGGGCGCATGGGTGCCATCGTTACAGCTCCACCGCAGGTCTGTTGGTGCTGAGTGTGACAGCTTGAGGATGAGCTCTGCATGGCTGATCCTCAGAGCTGAGCTCTTACACACACACACACACACCACGTTCAGGCTCTCGACGTGTGTGTGTGTGAGCGAGCTCTGTGTGACAGGATGATGTAACTAGAGATGTGTACTGTGTTAAATGATAGTGTTGTGTGTTCCTGATGGTACCTGAGGGTCTGCACGGGTCAGAACAGCGGGGGGGGGGGGGATCGGTCTGCATGTTGTCTTATTAAACTCCTCTCACGTTTAATGTGTTGCCGCTTAAATTAAATGATTAATAATTAGATCTTTGATTAAAAGACTGACTGTAGTCTGAGTAATTAATCAGTAACACTTTATTCTCCTCTGATCCGGTGTGACTCTCACCACTGTGTGGAAATGACTCTGTGTGTGTGTGTGTGTGAGAGAGAGATTTGATCACACACACACGCGTGTTATCTCCTTGACCCAGCCCGTCCTCAGATACACACAGAACGGGATCCTGCACATGCTGGAGCGCAACAAGCGCATCAAGACTCGACCAGAACGCTTCCAGAACTGTAAGGACCAGTTTGACCTGGTTATCACCTGTGAGGAGAGAGTGTACGACCAGGTGCTGGAGGGTAAGACACACACACACACACACACACACAGGGCATTGTTTTATGTCACTTTTTTATTTTGCAAAATGGGTGGGGCCAAACAGGTTGGCTTTAGAGAGGAGGCGTGGCTTATTACAGAGCTATAAACATAACATTTTTCACCCAGAGAACCAGCAGAACCAAACCAGACAGTGTGTGTGTGTGTGAGGAGACTAGAGTCTCTACAGGGTCCTACAGTCTCATACGGCCTCTTAAAACATTCCTGAGGTAAAGTCTCTGTGTGTGTGTGTGTTGTAGACTTGAACTCACGTGAACAGGAGACGTTCCAGCCGGTGCACGTCATCAACGTGGACATCCAGGACAACCACGAGGAGGCCACGCTCGGAGCGTTCCTCATCTGTGAGCTGTGTCAGTGTGTAAGTGCTGTAATCTAAAACACACACACTCACTCACTCCGAGTTGAGGAACAGGGAGGGAAAGCGTGTGTGTATGTCAAGTCGGCTTTTATTGTCATTCCATCCATATAGAGTTCAGTACACAGTGACACAAACAACATTCCTCCAGGACCAACATGATACAAACAACAACAGAAAATAACAACACACTCGACTGGAACCAGCTAGTTAACTAACAAACCTAATTAACTGACTCGCTGAGATATGACAGGTTTATGAGATTCACCCCCCCTCTCTCTCTCTCTCTCTCTCTGTCTCAGATTCAGCACACTGATGATATGGAGAACGATATCGATGAGCTGCTGCAGGAATTTGAAGATAAAAGCAGCCGTCCGTTCCTCCACACGGTCTGCTTCTACTGATCTCCGTCTCTCACACACATACACACACACATACACACACACACGCCATCTCAAGGCCCAGCTGGACTGGTCACACTGACATCATTCTGATCTCAGAGCTGCAGCACGGCACTGCATGTATTAACACACACACAAGCGTTCTGTTTCATCCCTGATAATGGACTGCTGTTTCCTGCTCTGAGTCAGACACACTTCTCTCACACACACACACACACACAGGTATTAATTTCTCAACGCAGGACAACCCTTTTGCTTTCTGAGAATGATAGTTTTCATTTTTTTTGTAATTACTCTAAATATGCTGAATAATTGTAATATTCAGGTTGTGTAGTTTGAAGAGACTTTGTGTTTGTGACAGAGGAGAGAGAGTGTATTATTGTTTTCACTTGAATACTGATGATGATGATGATGATGATGAAATGTGTTTATAGATATTTAAACATTATGAAAACTCTTCAGGTTTTTTTTTTCCCTTTTGTAAACTGTAAGCGAGTGTGATCGTAAGTCCAGAGTGCCTGAACGTTT
The DNA here is from genome assembly GCA_030522415.1 of Channallabes apus. NCBI lineage: Eukaryota > Metazoa > Chordata > Actinopteri > Siluriformes > Clariidae > Channallabes > Channallabes apus. The sequence continues at coordinate 1,010,023 of CM060123.1, forward strand.
GTGTAAATAGTCCACGTAAACAAGCAAATAAATGAATAAATAAACCTTCCAGTGAAATGCAGCGAGTGCAGTCGTGTCTGTCTGATTGATAATAGATTAGACTTCGAGTCTGATTATAATGTTCTCGTATCTGTTTGTGTTTCTTTTAATCTGGAGAATTTTTTTTCATAAAGGAAATGAAGTATTTTGAGTAAAACCGCACGATGCTGTAACTGTAGACTCTTAAACACATGTAGGATTTGTTCACTGACTGATGGGTTTTAGTGTCAGAAAAGAACTATTTTCTCAGAGGAACACCTGAAGAACACTTGTTATACAGATCTTTTGAGAACCTCCCCACACACACACACACACACACACACACACACACCCCATCAGTGCTGTAGAGAGTGTGTGTTTATGATCAGACCGGGGTCCAGGGGAACAGGAAGTTTCAGGAAACACAGGTTCCGACACTCGTTCTCCAAGAAGTCGTCCTGACTCTGTTACCCTGGATCGATGTATACAACAGAACCTATACACGATATGGCCAAAAGTATCTGCACCCCTCACCATTGTACCCCCACGTCCTTGTTGAACGACTCATTTCAGATTTTTCCCCCGTTTGCTGCTATTCAATTTAATTTCATCTGTATTGTGCTTTTAACAACAGTCGGTGTCACAAAGCAGCTTTACAGAATCAAAAGAAAATTATGGAAATGTGTATGAAATGTGGTAGACAATAATATACGTATGAAGGATCCGAGTGTAGTAGAAGATGAAGGTGTGTGAATTATACCTTCATCTTGTACTTATATAAAAATGTCTCTGGCTGCTGGGAGGAAACTGGAGATACCCGGAGGAAACCCGCCAAGGAAGCATGCAAACACACACACACACACACACACACCCCGGAGGTGCCAGGCGACGGTTCTAACTGCTACACCACCGAGCTGCTGCCTGTGTGAAGAGTTTGAGGAAAACACACACACACACACACATATAGATTAGATGGACGAGTGTTTAATCAAATAGTTAAATTAAATCCGATTAGGAAATGAGATTGTGTTCTTGTGGAGTGGACGGTGTGTCTGAGGAGTAATCTGAGTATCATCAACCGTGTGTGTGTGTGTGTGTGTGTGTTTAAAGTGCATGGCTCTCATGTGTCCTGTGCTCGATGTTCCCAATTAAGCTAATGTGGGTTTGCTGTCACTCTTGTCCACACACACACACACACACACACACACTCTGGTGCAGAGAGAGAGAGGGAGCCTCCAGAGATCCGAGCTCCATCCGTCACTGAGGCTCTGGGTTTCCTCCAGGGATGATGATGATGATGATGATGATGATGAAGGAGCCGCCTGTCAGACTTTAATGTGAATGACTGCGCGCGCATCCTTGTTGGTCCAATCGCGGGAGGGGGGAGGATCCAATCCCGCAGCAGCATCAGCACCAGAACCCGTCTGGAGTCAGTTCGGATCGGAAACGGAGCCGCTCGTGAGCTGCACGCGCCGCATCCGGCTGTCACGTGACGTGATGTTTCCTCTGGATGTAACGGATCTCCGCTCGCGCGCCTCCTGAACCCGATGCCGGAGTTGTTCTGTTTCCCGCCGGACACCTGAGCGCTGATCACCCGCTGGCCTCCCTGTGTGTGTGTGTGTGTGTGTGTGTGTGTGTGTGAGACTTGCAGTGGGGAACTTGTGCCTGATGGACTGTGATGGTTGATGATGATCTTTATGGCCGTCGGCGCCGCTGTGGTGATGGTGAGCAGAACATCTGTCTGTCTGTCTGTCTGTCTGTCTGTCTGTCTGGGGGAATGTAGGATTTATTACATCATCATCATCATCATCATGTGTGTGTGTATTAGTGAACTGTGAGTGATAGAGCAGTGAGAGGTGTGTGTGTGTGTGTGTGTGTGTGTGTGTGCAGTGGTGTTGTGTAACTCACTCCAGTGTGCGTCAACTCTTTACTCTTCTCCTAATTACAGCATTATCTAATAATCCAACACATATTATATTATATTATATTGTTATATATTATGTTATATTATTTTATGTTGTTATATTATTTTATGTTATGTTATATTATGTTATATTATGTTATATTATATAACAAACCATGTGTTCACTGACTCTTAATGTCAAATGTAAATGAATTAATTGTAATGAGACAGGCCAGTTCCCCTCACACACACTCACAGCTGCACTTCTCATGGTAGTATTATTGTGTGTGTGTGTGTGTGTGTGTGTGTCCAACATTAACCTTTAACCCTTTAACCTCAAACACATCAAATCCAGCCTGATTATTAACACTGAGAGACTCTTCACCACCCAATGTCTCACCTGTAACATAAATCACAGCAGTAAAACTCCAGGGGTCTCACACACACACACACACACACACACACACACACACACACACTCCCTAAAATCTCACTCATTTCTATTATATGTGCAAGTTAGCAGTCTGAGAAAGTGTGTTTCATATTTACATTAAGATTATATAGAATGCTGTAGTTATATATTTGACACGCAGTGGTAGCTCAGTGGCATCAGAAGGTCTCAGGTTCAAACCCCACCAAGTTGCCACTGTTGGTGCCTTGAGCAAGACATTAAAGTGTCAGATGTAAACATGAGATAAAAATGTAAGTCTGTATTGAGGTATCTGATGAATATATCCTTTATTTCAGAGATAGTTCCTCACTGGGATCACTTTAGTATTTAATAAACACATCATATAACCCAATAAAACCTGTTTTGGTGTCATGGTGGCTTTGTGTTTAGCACTTGTCCTTGCACCTCCAGGGTCTGGGTTCGATTCTGAACTCTGTGTGCATGGAGTTTGTGTGTTCTCCCCGTACTTGGTGGGTTTCCTCCGGGTACTCTGGTTTCCTCCCACAGTCCAAAGACATGCAGCTTAGGCTAACTGGCGCTCTCAGACTGCCCGTAGTGTGTGTGTGTGTGTGTGTGTGTGTGTGTGTGTGTGTGTGTTATACACAGTCTATACACAGTTCCTAGATTGATGGATGAAGAAGTCAATCAGTTCTCAGGCTGCATACTATCCTACTAACTAGTACTCCAAAATACTATAATATGCTACTCATGTAACCACGGTAACGTTATAACCTGTCTAGTGCTGCATTAGTGTGGTACAGTACAGTACAGTACAGTGCAGGACTAAACAGCACAACACAAGCAAAACACATCCAGCATCACATTCATTATACTGTTTATATACATGTTTGCCTCAGTTGATTTTAATAATTATGTTTAAAATGTTCAAAAATTAAAGTATTGACTATTAGTTCATTATTTATTCCACAAACAAACCGCCTCACGCATCAAACGTTACAATTTGAAAAAGCTCAGGGAAATGCGCTGAGGTAAATTAGCATAGTTAGCGTTTCACTATTGTTGCTAACATTACTATTTTGTTTTGTTTTGGATTATTTTTAATAAGATGTTGCAGTGGATTTATATTTAACTGTAGTTTTACATGTGATTAAGTAAACTCTGATACATCATTACGATTGTTATGTCAGGCCTCATTAAAGTTTAAAACATTTTTATCTAAGATTCTGAGACAGATTTATCTCACAGTCGATCATTAATCTCATTTTATTGTGGCAGTGTTATAAAGTGTTATATATTTATTTATTCTCATTTTCTTAAGTGTTTTCCTGGAAGGCAGTAAATCAGTGAGATTATTTTGAAGCCTGTGATTAATTGTTATATATGAACATGTTGCGCGTTTGCTTTGCAGGTGATCGCGCGCTGTGTCGACATGAACGCGCTGCTCGATCGCTTTCACAACTACATCCTTCCTCATGTGCGGGGGCCGGAGCGGGTGTGTCACTGCACCTGTGGCAGGTAAAATGTATTTGTGCCAACAGAGGTGCTCAGTCCTGTACTCCGATACTCAGAGTGCGGAATAAACGCTCATATAACCTACATTAGCACCTCATAGACTACTAGGCTGACTTGATCGAATTTGAACCATGTCTCCACAAGGGGGCGCACTGATCCAAGTAGCTTTTGTGCACTTTTGAGAGCACATAACTCTCTCTCTGTCATGGTTTTTCCACCTGACGCAGGTGTCTCAGAGATCCAGGTTACTCGCTCAGTCAGGCTGCCCAGCCTCGGCAGTGCCGCGGCCCTCATGAGATCGTGAGCAGGAGTGAGATCGAGGAAACACAACCTGCAGTATGTTGTGGCATTTTCGGCAGCGAGAGAACCGTTTTACTCCCACACACACGTCTCTCTGCCGGCGGCCTGATCCCTGCCTGATGTGTGGTTCAGGGGAAAATGCAGGAGTGTGTAGGCGTATGGAGCTGATACTAACTATAATGCTTTGAAGATCTGAACGTTGCTTGAACAAGAGGACATGACATGAACATCATAAATAAACTCCGCCCACTCCCGCTCGTTCTCTTTCTAATATTTACTGTTACACTCGTTTACCGCAGTGCATCACTCGGCTCAGGGAGTGTAGTGTAGTGTAGGCCTCATGGCCTACTGGTCATACAGTTTACTGTTAATCCACTGGTTCAGTCCCAGTGAAGTGAGCTTTACAGCATTGATGTGGTTCAGAAACACGAGGAGCCGGAGCAGGAGACTTCACTCACATCAACCTGCCCAGATGTGCAAAATTATTCTTTTTTTTTTCCATTTATACGAGTTTTATTTTTTAATATTTTGCAACAGAAATAACTGCAGGGATGTGCAGAATGTGGATTTGTGGGTAAAAAGCGTGACTGTGGAAAAGGTCTCCTCAGTAAAAGCTGTAGAAGCTCCAGTCCTTTAAGGGGTCGTATAAAACCCTCATGTCCTTTTCCTCAGTCTCACTGTTTCTGTCTTTCTCTTCATTACTTGTCTTTCTATCTCCGACCTTTTTCCTCTTAAGGTTTCTTTCGTGTGGCTTTTGTCCCCTCTTCTGCGTACTTATCTTCTCCTCGTCTCCTGCAGACACGGTGTGCAATACGTGATCCCGTACGAGGGTTCGAGCCCACCAGACCGAGATCTTCCAGCAGGGGGCAGCAGCGTGACTAAGCAGGAAGTGGACCTAGTGTTGGGGCTGCTGCTGGGCTTCTGTATCAGCTGGGTTCTGCTCTGGCTTGATAGAACCCTGCACCGGGTTCTTCGGGCTTGGAGGTCCCACCCACAGAAAGGTGAGTTTCGAGACGTTCACCTGACTGAGATCTATAAAGCACATGGTGATGTGAAGGGATTTCCAAAAACACTACCACCTTTTCACCTGAACCCGGGTACAGTACGGGCCGTTCACACTCCTCCATCGTACTGCACATTGGTGTCCACTGTACGCGTGTCCGTGCCTCCGAGTACTTAGCGTGAAAGCAGCACTCTGAGTGTGTCTTTCTGTCGCGCGCATTATTTTTCAGAGGCTCTCTGGTGAACGGAGTTAAATTTGTGTCATGTCTCTCGTCTCCTCCACTGTCCTCCTTTTCTCCCCGTTTCTCGATTCACCCATCGGCCCCGGTGTCTGTTAAATCCTTTAGCTTGTCTGCTAGCATTATGAATGAGATGCATCAGGGCTGCAGCACTGTCTCATCCTGTCAGCGTCTCGTCCCTCTGTCTTCATCTCCTTCATCCTCCCTTTCATCCCTCTGTTTGTGAACTCGCCGCAGGAGAAGAAGTCCTCCTCAGAGACGCCGCGGGTTCTCCGACACTCAGCTAACACATCAAGATCAACCTGTTTATGCAACGAGAGCGAGTTGCTCGATAAGCCTGTGTGAGGACGCACTGCTTTAGTTGTGAATCTGAGTTTCTAACCTTCTTAACTAGCAAAGGAGCTAATCTGGGTTACAGTGATGTTTTTAGCAGTTTTGTCTAATCAATGTACAGTTTGTCCTGTTCTGATGGAATGAAGTTTGTGGAGATTCTGTTACTGGAGTAATTCTGATTGTTATGTCTCGGGATATGATTCATGGAATATGTATTACTGTGATTTCAAATGGTGTTTGTAGAACTGTTGTATAATGCAATATCACACTGGGGGTCGTGCTGTTGTACTGAATATCAGCACAGCTGATGCCGTGTCAAGATGGACAACATGATGCACAACCTGAGATATCACAGCCATGCTGACATTACAGGGTGTTAAACAGTTAGCGGTGCTCTGTATAACCATAAGGTGATGAGAATAAACCATGGAGGTGGTGGATGGTCCTGAGAAACTCACCAGATTTACTTTATATTTACACTTATTACACTTTAGAACATCAGCTCCGTTAACTCCAGGGTTCTGGGGTCGAATCCCAAATAGCATTAAATGGAAAGCTAGTGCACTATGTAGGGTGTACAATCCCTTGTTCCACACACCAAATAGTGCCCTTCATCAGGGGTTAGAGAGGGATTTGGGATTCAGCCTCGTGTTAGAAGCTAGTTAGCTTTGTAGCTAAGCGTTAGCCGTGAACAGAACGACACGGACGGTTGTGAGGCGATTCAGAACGACTTAGAAGTGATTAGTGCAGAGACGGCGTGTTGTTTAAGACGTTACATAACGTTATCAGGTGTGTGTTCTTACTGAAAGTGCTCCTGTGACTCTGGGTGTGAATGTGGGTTTTGTCAGGCAGCTGCTCTCTCCTCAGTACTGCGGACCGTACAGACCTACTCTCACCCACGCTGAGACACACAGTTAGTGTCATTAACCACTGGACAACACCTGGGACACGCCCACTCATACATACAGTTACACACCACAGTGCCGTTACTGTCTGTTATCAGCCCTCGTGGAATAACACCTCTCGTCCAATCAGATTATAATACTGTGTTATTTCTACACGTCCTTTAATAATCATCTTTCCAGTGATGCACAGTCCATAAGCTGACTGCTGACGATGACATCACCCCCCCCTTCCTGTGGTAAATCTAACACCACCTGGTTACAGCTTTAAGACTAGAGGACTAATGGTCACACTGGATGTTCACATGGAGAAAAAAAATGACATTGTTTTGAAAGCGTGGAATTAAAAGCACCAGGCTTGAGCTAGAGCGCTGTGGTTCTCCGTGCTGGTCCTGCAGAACCCCTGACCCGAACCATCTGTTATTCTCCCTGATCAAACTAAAACACGTAACACTGCTTTCTTTAGTGAAACATCCGCGGTACAGAATGCTAAGTAGAGGAACGTTATCTGTGTGCATTATTAATGAGAAAATGAATAGGGTGGAAGAACATGATTTTACTTCTCCACCCATCTGCAACACACACACACACACACACACTGTGTAACACACCCCTCCTCTCTGTGCAGACGTGTGGAGGTCGTGGAAGTGGGTGAGCAGGATGTGTAACGTACAGGAGCTTCGCAGGAGGCTGCAGCAGCGCAGGAACAACAGCGGCGGAGACAACAACGTGGTACACGTCAAACACAGACACTACCACAACGGACACCTGAGCCCACGCAGACTCTAACTCACACACACACACACACACACCTGGGCCTAGGAATAGTCTTTGACAATGATGTGTCAAAGCAGATCTCTTTCTCTCTCTCACACACACACACACTAATTGATGCTTCCCCTGAACTCCCAGTTGCCCATCTCTCCCAGGATGTGACTGTAGTTAGCGCACAGCAGGACTGAAGTCATGGACCTCTGTGTGTGTGTGTGTGTGTGTGTCCGTGAGGGTCACTTGACTTGCACTTTCTTTCCTGCCTGAGGTATTCCATTATTTTGACGATTAGACGTTTATTTTGCTTGCACATGTGTTTTTACGAGGTTTTTGTGCGGACGTGCTAGTTTTGTACAGCGCCCGGGGCGTCCATACGGACATTACATATGCGGTTGCATTTTTTAGGGGACAAATTTTTTGTGTATCAGGGATAAGTTTTTGTGTCTATTTTAGAAAAACAACAAACCGCATGGCCACACAACTTTAGTACTGTGGTGCAGTTTTCTTTGTAACGTCAGGGGGGGGGAGGGAGGGAGGTATTTTTGTGCATGGGCGGGGCAGATCTGTGGCTGTAAGTGGATTTGTCATGTACGAAAATGGAGACGTCAAACGAGTCCTGTTTGTATTTTTTAGTAAAAGTCGTGTGTGATGTTCTGGGATTAATAATAATGTCTGCATTTTTCAAGCTGTTAAAGGATGACACTAGTTTAAGCTGCAGGGAGCGAAGACACGCCTCCTCCTCCTCCTCCTCCTCCTCCTCCTGTTCAAACGTTCTCGTGCTGATGTACGTGTGTGTGTGTGTGTGTGTGTGTGTGTGTGTGTGTGTGTGTGTGTGTGTGTGTTCGATTAAATGGCGATGTCAAACTCTGAACTCTCGCTCGTCTCTTCATTCACACGTGCAAAGAAATTCAACACTGCAAACGTTTTTCTTATGAAATCTGATGACTTTATCTCGTCAGGGTTTAGAGTTATTTAACAGAAATCACATGAAAACATTTTACACAGCTTCTCATCACACACACACACACACACACACACACACACACACAGACATTAATTAGGACATTATTGTGTGATTAGTTTTTCTCTCTTTCATATCTTAAGCCCGCGATCTGTTCCTCATTACACACACACACACACACACACACACTCCAAAATGGCTCCCTATTGAACTGTAAACTGCTTCTCTGTACATTGTTTTGATTAATAAAGAAGAATTCCATGTTTGTCTGTAGGATCGGTTTCAGTCTGACACCTGACTAACTTACACACAGGGAGCCGTTATGGACACACACACACACACACACACACTGAGCTATGTCTTAGAATTTAAACGGAAATGCTGCACATTGGACCTCAGGCACCCTCCCCCCCCCCCACGCCCCTCCCCCTCATGGGGGCGGAGACCTCATTTAGTAAATCTGACCCAGGATCAGCTCCTGATGATGAAACTTAAACCGGAGTGCCATCTTTAGGCGGCACGGCTGTGTGTTGCGCGTGTTTATCTCGCCCCTCCTCCTCCTCGCCCGCCGCCGGTGGAACGGTACCGCTGGAGTCCAGACCCTCCTTTAGCGGACTCAGAACCTCGTGCGCCCTCGGGGGAGAACCCTGAGGCAGGATGAAGCCCACTTTGGCGCCTTTGCCCCCCTGGTGATCTGCGGGAGCCGCGCGTCCCTCGTTGTCCAGAACGCCGTCCCCGTGCAGCCAGTCCATCTTCTGCATGTGCTGCCGGACAGCGTCGTCCACGCGCGCGTCGATCATGGCCTCGGTCAGAACGCCGTCCTCAGAGGAGTACGCCGCGGCCTGAAACACAACAAGAGGATGAGTGACCCTGGAGAGACGCGATGCTGCCCCCTAGTGTTGGTCAGGATCACTGCGACACACGCAGACCAGACAGAGACGTCCTACTTTCATCATTAGCATCAGAAACACGAGACTTTTCTTGTCGGAATAATAATAAATGACACCCCCCTCCCCCCCAATCGCAGTGAGGAACAGTCCAGGTGTGGCTCCTCACCTGCCAGGCCACGCCCAGTTTGGAAATCTCTCGACCCGACATGCCCTCCGTGCGCTTGGCGATCTCCGAACACTTCACTCCGTAGTCGAACTGCGCCAGCTTCATCCGCCTGCAACACACACACACACAGCGTGATGACCACACCCGAGAAGATTTCCAGACTAAATAATGGCCGAGTTTTCAAACATGACCTCATAAACCGCTGTTCTGTATTCAGACCTCAATAAAACTTCCTTCAGTGGGTTCAGAGTTTTAGTTCCTCTGGTTTTCTCCTGAACATCCTTGACCTGATAAACCTGCACTTCTCTCCCTCCTCGCTGTTATTAACGAGTGTGTGTGTGAGTGAGCTCAGGAAACTTTATGACACACTTTCACACACACACTAACGCAGCTCGGACGCGTCTAACGGATTCCGTCCTTTTAATTAGCGAGATTCAATTAGTGTGAATAATAACGATTCGCTTTTCTTAGTTAAATATTCAATTCAATTTAATCTATGTAGTGTTTTGATAACAATGCTCTGGACATGAAGTGTGTGAGAAAGTGTGTATGAATCAGGATAATCAGATATAACAAACTGATCAGTTCAGTGTTTTTCTTTTCCCTGAAGCTCAACATGCAAACAGTGAGGTTTAAAAATACCTTCACACTCCAGATACAGATGATGAACGATGTCTAGTGCTCCGTCTGTCTCTGTGTGTGTGTGTGTGTGTGTGTGTATCTAGGTCTCAAAACAAGGTCCTGTTTATTTAAAGCGATAGATATAAATAGCCAATGGGGCGTGTGCTCACTGTCTCCCCCCGGTGGCCGGCTCCAGGACATATTTGTCGAAGTACAGCCGGACGAGTCTCTCTCTCTCCTCAGGTCCGGGCAGAGCGAAGTTCACGATCTCGTCCACGCGGTCGTTAATGGCCCAGTCGAACTGCTCGGGCTGGTTACTGGCCAAAACCAGCATGAACCTGAAAAACACACGGATCCGATTCATCTAACTGATAAAGTAAATTTATACAATAATCGTCTTCATCTTTACTGAAGTACTGGATCCTGAGGAAGGTGTTTAATGTAGTGGTGAAATGATGAAGGTGATCAGCTGAGATGTGCCGTATAGTGTGTGTGTGTGTGTGTGTGTGTGTGTGTGTGTGTGTGTGTGTGTGTGTGTGTGTGAGTGAGAGAGAGAGAACACACTTGTTGCTTTGCTCTCCAGTCCGGTAGAGGAAGGCGTTCAGTGTGGCTCGCAAGTCCTCGCTGATCTTCTCCTAAAAAACAGGTAACACACATTCAGTCACACACACACACACACACACACACACACACACACAGTGTAGATTGTAATGAGCTGAACACACACACACACACACACACACACACACACACGCCAACACTCACGGTGGATCTCTTGCGCAGGAAAGCGTCAGCTTCATCCACAAACAGCAGCAGGCTGAAGGGAAGGAAAACAAAACCATGATGAACTTAAACCCTGCAGCTGAGATCATAAACACTGGGGTTCAGATCTCACAGGAATACTGGGGTTAATCAACAGTCTTTACCCGTGTGTGTGTGTGTGTGTGTGTGTGTGTGTGTGTGCTGCAGTGTCTCACCCACTGCGGCTGGTCCCGGCCCAGTCAAACACCTTGTGCATGGCAGTTACACCTTCCCGCCCCATGGGGGCGACGTCTCCCCCGGTCATGATGGCGTAGTCCATCCCAGAATGCATCGCCAGTTTCTGCTCCGAGCACAACAGGATGATGAGGAGATAAACAGAGAACACGGTGTGTATGTTCTGTGTGTGTGTGTGTGTGTGTGTGTGTGTGTGCACCTTTGCAAAGAGTGTTTTCCCCGTCCCAGGAGGTCCGTACATCAGGATGTTCCTGTAGAGACCACGGTTCTGGCGGGTGTTCCGGGTCGCTATGGCGATGTCACGGACACGTTCCTCCAGAGACGGCTGTGGTGAAGGAGTTAATTAGTGAAGGAGTTAATTAGTGAAGGAGTTAATTAGTGTCAGAGCATGAAATAGTAACGGTCATGTGATTATAGCGCTCACTCGTCCTATAGGTCTGATACTCACACTGAGCACCACGCCTTCCAGAGCGTCCTGAGGCTTACTCATTAACCTCCTGCTGGTCTGAGAGACAGACAGACAGGCAGACAGACAGGCAGACAGACAGGCAGACAGACAGGCAGACAGGCAGACAGACAGGCAGACAGACAGGCAGACAGACAGGCAGACAGACAGACAGATCAGATTTAACTTTTATTTTGGTGAATCAGTGACCTCATTATCAGACGGTGTGTATTTTGCGCGGTACCTTGACGGGGTGTTTGATGGCCTCTGCCATCGTGATCCGCGACGTCTCCCTCACCAGAGACGGCTTCCCGAGCCGAGCCTCGATGTACCTACCAGCCACACCTGTGGCGTTTTTGGCCGAGTAAACACCCACGGCCAGGAGAGTGAGTCCTGCCACCTAGTGGTGTGGAGGAGACGGCACAGGGTATAAACACAAACGGGAACTGATGAAACGAACACAGATGCGTGTGTGTGTGTGTGTGTGTGTGTGTTTACCGTAGCAGTCACTTTGTCCCAGTCTGAGACAAAAGCCCTAAAACCCTCCCCAAACACAGCACCGGCAGTTCTGAAACACAAGACCATCACACACACACATTCAACAGTCAGCACGTGTGTGTGTGTGAGTGAGTTTATTAAATTAAATGAAGTCCAACATTATAAGACAATTCTCTTTCATGATGACATTCGAACACAGTGGTGTGTGTGTGTGTGTGTGTGTGTGTGTGTGTGTGTGTGTGTGTGTGTGTACCGTATACTCTCCAGTACAGTCTGTCTGTGTTCAGCTGCTTTAAGGCGGATCTGTTCCCTGATGATGTCAGCGTTCTCTCTCTCCACCCGGCCGCGAGCTTTAGCCTCCGCCTCGATCCGCAGCATCTCATTCTTGTGCCTCAACTCCATCTCATGTTCAATGGTGGCTACACACATACACACACACACACACACACACATATAATACACTCCCTGTCAGCACTCACCCTGTGTGTGTGTGTGTGTGTGTGTGTGTGTGTGTGATGGAGTGAGATGCACCTTTCCTCATAGCCTCCTGTTTCTGTACGGACTCCTCCTGTCTGCGCAGGTTCTCCTCATTTATAGCTTGCTGGAGGACGAAACAGTCAACATTTTTCAACATGTATTCTTCAAAGTATTCAGAAAGCCGCGCGTGTGTGTGTGTGTGTCTGTGTGTGTGTGTACCTGTTGACGGAGCTGATCCTCATAGCGCTGCCGTGCCAGTTTGTCCTGGTACTGAGCTCTCTGTCGGAGAAAAACACACATTAACACACACCTGAGCACTACATAGGGACTGTTCTAACACCCTTGTCCCCTCCGTAGTGTTCCCTCTACCACAGTGTACACTCCTGAGAGTCCTCGCTCTCCCTCTCTCACCGCTTGGTTCTGCTTCGTTTCTTCGTTAAGTGTTTTCCTCCGTTCCTCCGCCTGGATGCGGATCTGATCCCCCTTTAACTGCTCCACGGCCGCGTCGTATTCCTGACCGACCACACACACACACACACACACACACACACACACACACAGTTATCATTACGATGTTTCATGATGTACACAGGTCATAAAGATTAAGTAATGTTTGGAGGTTTTTAAAGAAATCGCAGCGTGACATGATCTCCACCTTCATCTTGCTCTGGTGCTCCATCTGCACCGTCTGCTCCTGCATGCGCGCCAGGTCCAGCGCCTCCTTCGCATGTCCTGTGGGGCAAAAGCACACAATTACACGTTCAGCATTCCTGGTGTTCCTGTCACGCTCATGTCAGTGTGACGAATTTGTGATCGAGATCGGAGTGTGTGTGTGTGTGTGTGTGTGTGTGTGTGTGTGTGTGTGTGTGTGTGTGTGTGTGTGCGGCTGAGACCCGTCTACGGTCCTCCTGCAGGAGAACAAGAACTGGACGTGAGATCTACAGGTACGGAACCAGCCATGGAGAAACATCATCATCATCATCATCAGTGCAGAGCTGAAAATGTAACTTCATCAACTGTGTGTGTGTGTGTGTGTGTATGTGTGTGTGTGTGTATAAATGTGACCCTACACACACCACAGTGTATTAACACCAGTTCACAAGGACACAGAGGGGAATGTAAGTGACCTTTGACCTTGACACACACACACACACACACACACACACACGTGCCTCAGGCCGTCCTGAGTCTCTGTCACACCGATCAAGACTTACATCATATACACACACACACACACACACACACACTCCTACACCTCCCTCCGCCCCTCTGCACGTGCACCCTGAGTACTGCACTCCCACACACTCCTGTCATGTATATGTGTGTGTGTGTGTGTGTGTGTGTGGATGTGTATGTATGTGTGTGTGGATGTATGTGTGTGTGTGGATGTGTGTGTGTGGATGTGTGTGTGTGTGTGTGTGTGTGTGTGTGTGTGTGTGTATGTGTGTGTGTGTGTGGATGTGTGTGTGTGTGGATGTGTGTGTGTGTGGATGTGTGTGTGTATATGTGTGTGTATATGTGTGTGTGTGTGTGTGTGTGTGTGTATCAGTCACACACTCACGGGACCGGTCGAGCTCCTTGGCGGCCTGTGCTGCTCTCTCCAGCCCGGTGGGGTCGAAGTTGCTCCACTTGTCCTTGGGTTTGTCTCCGCCGGAGCCCGCGGGGGGGGGAGGGGGAGGTAACGGAACATCCGAGCTCGCGCCGCCGCCGCCGCCGCCTTTATTCAGCCCGAAGAGCCACGACATGTCCCTCAGTGTCCCTCAGTGTCTCAGGCTGTGATGATTCTCTCCGCTCTTTTCCGTTACTCCACCGGTGTGTGTGTGTGTATCAGTGTGTGTGTGTGCAGCACCGGTCACTTCCTCCTTCACCGACACGCGCGTGTCACGCCGGAGCAGACTGCGCACGCGCTCCTTCAAAAAGCTCCGCCCCCTCGCAACATGATTGGCTGAGCCCGTGACGACCTTCCAAAAGGCGTCTCAGCACCGCTTTATCTTCCACCTGTATTCCGGAAGAAAGAAAAGAAAAAACTCTCTCCTGACCTGTGATTGGCTGCTGGATAACCACGTGACCGAGCGCGCTACCCCAAATTTAATTTAATTTCATAAAAAAAAAGTAATTTCAGCCTAATATTACAGCAATTTTCTATATATACACAATAAATATAATAATATTCTAAATAATATAATTTATATATTTTTGTGCCAGAACTCAAACACTTTCCTGTGTGTATCTGGTCAGCACTGTGGCCTCGCACCTCCAGGGTGTGGGTTCGATTCCCGTCTCTGTGTGCATGGTTTCTGCATGTTCTCCCCGTGTTTGGTGGGTTTCCTCCAGGTTCTCCGGTTTCCTCCCACAGTCCAAAGATATGCAGGTTAGACAAACTGCCGTCCCCCATAGTGTGTGTGTGTGTGTGTGTGTGTGTGCCCCAATGGATTGGCACCCTGTCCACAGTGTACCCCGCCTCGTGCCCTAAGTCTCCTGGCATAGGCTCCGCCCCCGCGACCCTGAACACAGGATAAAGCGATAATGACGATGAGTGACATGATTAAGTTCTATTACATCATTTTTGTATGTTTAAAAAAAATAGAGAAATGTAGAGTATATAATTTGTTGAAGTGTAATATAACAGTGCAGGAGTGTAACTGTTCTGTAGTGTAACACTGTAATGATGTAATGGTGTAACTGTGTAGTTTAGTAAGGTTATAGGCTTTAAGAGGCAGAGAAGATGAAGAAGGACGAGACCAACCGCCATTAAACAACAAAGACAAAGGAGAGGTTTAGTAGTATAAACGTGTGTGTGTGTGTGTGTGTGTGTGGATATTGAGGGGTCTGATGACTTGTGTGAAACCTCTGAGTGTGAGGGCAGTGTGGGCTCGTCCACAGTTCAGGAGCGTCAGTGTGGGTACTAGAGCTTTACTCCACCCACGTGCAGATCCTGATGCCCAGGTGCTGTTATTGCCTGTGAATGGAGTGTGTGTTCAGTTCGCTCTTTCTCCTCACGCTGCTTCTCACACGCTGCCTACTGTTACATTCAGGAATTTGTGCTGACATGCCCACAGTATGACATAAAAGGTGACGCCGACAGGACAGACACCATGGACCAGAGACAGGCCAAACTTTATAATATTTTTATTATAAAAAGATATAATAACTATATATATATATATATTTACATTATTTGACAGACTCTCCTATCCAGAGCGACTTTTATACTACTATTAGGAATCTAAGGAATCTATTGCCCTTGTGTTGCCCTTGTCTTGTGCTGCTGAGTGATTGGCTGCATCAGTGTGCAGGTGTATCCACCTGTTCCTAATAAAGTGGACAGTGGTATTATACAACATTGTATTTTTTCCCTATTTCAAACAATGTAATGGATAATATTTTTTTCTTTTTATAATCACCCAGTTCATTCTGTTTGTTTCTCACAGTTGTGAATTGAGTTTAGTTTTTCCTCCAGACTGGAGATTCTTTTGTGAAAATGATGCAACGTTCTTGTCACACGGTGGCGCTCCTTAAGTGTGACCTTATACTCATTCATTTTATTCCACCGCTGTTCATACAAACCCCGCCTCCTGCTCTATGATTGGACACTCTCACGGAGATCTCTGATTGGACAGATTAGGCCATGATGTACGGTGGCCGCAGTGGGGCCAGAGCGTCAGTGTAATGCGTTTTGTGCTGCGTTCCGCATGAACACTAACTCATCTTCCAGTTTACTGTACAAATGGGTGCAGCTTATTTCTAACTTATATAATAATTTTGTCTAAGATTACTGTATTATATTCGCATGAGCTCGGTTATTCATGATTGTTAAAAAAAAAATATATATATATATTCTTTACACCATACTTAGTTTTTTACCAAAATCCCAATCAAACAGAACTACATTTATAATTATTTATGATGTAGTAGTGTATGGATTAATTGCAGAATGTAAAGATAAAATAATGGACACACACAAGATTTAACAAGAGATTTGATAGGAAAAAAACATTTTATTAACAGCTAAAACATCAGATTAAGGTGTTTGTTCTGCTTGTACATTTACACACATTACAGTTTAACCCCCACAAACACCCTGACTTCAGTCTCTGATGATCTTAAAGCAGACAGGGCGATGTAGGATCATGTGACTAGATTGTCCAGGTTCATCCACACACCCCTTTCTCACGGTGTGAGACAGACAGCACACCCGATTCAGAAGTATCTCTGCGCTGTGATTGGCCGTGAGTGAGGGCCGTCCTTCACTGCAGCTGTGTGATGCGTGAGAACACGCCCGGAGGCTCCTTCCCGTCACCCAGCGCCGCCCGGAGGCCCTCCTGCTGCCGAGCTCGCGCCAACTCCACCAGCGACTGGAAGGTGCGCGGCTCTGTGACGGCCAGGTCGCTCAGCACACGCCGGTTCAACTGCACACTGCACTGTGGGTGGAGTTTACACACAGAACATCATTAACATCTCAATTTAAAACCTCATTTAAAGCCAGGTGTGATGTCTTTACACTGTACGAGATCTCATTCTGTAACACACTGTATCAGGACAATCAAATCAGGCATGAGGGAGAAGAGACGTTTAGGAAACACTGACCTGCACCAGGTTGTACATCAGGACGGGATATTTGATGCCGTGTTCCCGACACGCTGCGGCCACACGAGAGATCCACAGCTGCGGCACAGGAGACACAACACACACAATAACACGTCACGTGACAAAAACAACTCAACAGTCTCTGGAATTATGATGTCACAGATGATCTCACCGTTCTCATGCTGCGCCGTTTGGCTTTCCTCGCTTTGGAGGCGTAAACGAACGCCCTGCGCACAGTGCGCACCGCCAAGCTGTAGCAGCGATTCTTCCTCCCTCTGAAGTGCTGCGGGATGTTACAAATCAATCAATCAATCAATCAATCAGTCAATCAAACAGACGGTCAGACTTTGGATCTGTGTTTATAGTAAAATACACAAGTCACATCCGTACCATCACATTAAACACTCCAACAGCTGAGACAGAATGTGTGTGTGAGAGAGAGAGAGTGTGAGAGAGTGTGTGAGAGAGAGAGAGAGAGAGAGGGAGTGTGTGTGTGTGTGTGTGTGTGTGTGTGTGTGAGACCCTAATGTGTGTACAGTAACATCACTGAGGTAATTCAGAGGAACAGCAGAGTTCAGTCTCTCACTCACACACACACACACACACACACACACACACACACAGGACGGAGATGAGGCTGGTGCTAAGAGGATCTCAGTAATCTGTCTGTGTGTGTGTGTGTGTGTGTGTGTGTGTGTGTGAGAGTGACCCCCCCCCCCCTCTGCTCCCCCATGCTAACACTGTTAGCTCACCCGCGCGTGCTTCAGAAGCTCCTGCACTTTCCAGTATCGGTCTGGTCCTCGGTTCCGGATCCAACACGAGAGAGTCAGAAACACCATGATTTAATCACACACACACACACCGCTGACCTTCTGCACCAACACACACACACCTTCACTCATACACACACATACACGCGCTGCCTGTTTCCTCTGCTTGTCAACGTGACTTCCGCTCAGCACTGCGCATGCGCAAACAGTAAAAGTCCCACAGTGACAGAATAAACTTTATCATTATGTACTATGTAATTATATTTAAATCATCATAATAATGTTCCATATTATTATTATTATTATTATTATTATTATTATTATTACATGTTCTGCGATGTCCTTAAGAACATATATAATTATATGATTTAATTTTAATATAAAAAGTCTTGTTACAGTGATGAATATAATTGGCTTTATAATGTTTATGTCTGTAATTATAACAAATTTAAAAAATATTAAGAATTAATACATGTCTGTAATTTTTATGGTTTTATTTTTGCAGTGTTCTTTTTTTTCTTTTCCATTTGTGTTGGTGCATTGAAAATTATTCACATATTGCAAAAAAAAAGATTGACAATAATTTACATCATAGCTATTAATGATTTATTTTAAATGATATTACTCACTCACCCCCTCACTCATCGTCTATACCGCCTTATCCTATATACAAGGTCGCGGGGGCCTGCAGCCTATCCCAGGAGACTAAGTTAATGCACAGAACATGGTACAGTACATCCTGGACAGGGTGCCAATCCATCGCACACACACACACACACACACACACACACACACTCACACTCACACACTACAGGTAATTTGGGAGCGCCAATCAACCTAACCTGCATATCTTTGGACTGTGGGAGGAAACCGGATTACCCTGAGGAAACCCACCAAGCATGGGGAGAACATGCAAACTCCATGCACACAGACCCTGAGGCGGGACTCGAACCCTGATCCTGGAGGTGCGAGGCCACAGTGATAACCACTAAGACACTGCCTCATAAATGATAATAATTATTATAATATTATTCTTATTTTTGAATATTTTTACATTTCCAATCCTGTAATAAAATCAGATGAGACACATTCTAACATGATGAGATTTTTTTATTCCATTTAAATTGTATTTTAGTAGCTTTCTGGTTTGCTTGACCCCGTTTGAGTCATCGAGTTAGTTACTCAGGTTCTGATTCAGGATCAGTTAATGTATATATGTGTGAGTTAGATACGTTTATAAAACAAAACAACGCCGATCTCAGATCAGCGTAAATGGAAACCGGCTCTAGTTCTACGTTCACTGGTCGCCTGTTATCTTGGCGTTGCGCGCATGCGCAGTGTGAGTGACAGGGTCGGTCAGTGGTGTAAAGATGGCGGCTGTGTGTTTCTCCTTGAGGCGATCTGGTGCAGCGGCCGCGCGCGCTTCAGTCCTGACCGCGGTGAGACTTTTATTCACTTATGATTATCATTTAAATCTCATTTAACTGTTAATAAACTGTAGGAACATAAAACACAAACCGAGTCTTTTTATTCAGCTGGCACAGAGTACTGCAGCCTAGCTTAGCTTAGCCTAGCCTAGCCTAGCTTAGCATAGCTCAGTCAGCTGAGACTCTCCAGTCAGCCTTTATCTCCTCACAGTCTGTTTCTGTGGATAATATTACAGCAGATATCAGAAAGATTAATCATGTATAACTGTTATTGAAGAGAAGCTTGAACTCTACACTTCTGTAATCATAAGAGTTTATTAAATCTTAAAAACATTTAAACAACTGAGAGATTAATTACACACTTCCCTCTTTAATCACTTTATAATGTGCTTCATTATTTTGGTGTGTGTGTGTGTGTGTGTGTGTGTGTGTGTGTGTGAGATCTGTTGTCATCAATAATAACTCAGATTTTATTTATTTATTTATTTTAAGTCATTTGTATTTTATGTAGTTTATGGTCCTGTTCTTTAACTCTGGATGGATTTATATATTTGCAGTTTAAAGCTGTTGTTTTTGTCTCATGATGTCATTTGTTGTTGTTGTAATATTGTAATACAGTTTTTAAACAATCCTGTATCACCACTCGGCTCCGTCGCGTCACTAAGGTCATATCACCTTTATTTATTTTCTTCACTCTTAGTCCCATCTTTTCTAATTTTACTGATTTATTTAATGTCTCCTGTCCATGATGTCCTCAGACGCTTTGTTCTCTGAAGGCTTCACACCGGATCCTCTTCACTCTCTGACTTTCCTCAGTTTCCTCAGTCTTTCAGAGGCAGCATTGAATCTGACAACAAAGTCTGTGCGTCATAAAACATCTACTGACTTATATAACATCACACACACACTTAGTCAGTGTACAACAGCTGCGGTGTGTAAACAGATTCGGGAGTGTGTTTGGGGCTTTTATTCATTAATTACTCTCCTGAATGTAGAAGCGTCTCAGTACAGGTGCAATATACCCCCCCACCCCCCCCCAGAGCGCTTGCTGTTGTCTCAGCGCCACCTACAGGTCTGGAGTCTTGTGCTGTTAATCTGGGTCTGTATGGTGACGATTAGTGTGTGTGTGGTTGACAGAGCGCCCGGTATGCACAGACAGCAGCAGCTGCTCAGCCAAACATCAAGAAGTTCCAGATTTACCGCTGGGATCCGGAAAAGCCCGGGGACAAACCGCGCATGCAGACCTACGAGATCGACCTGAAAACGTGAGTGAGTCTGTGTGCTGCAGACTGAACACCAACACACAGCGCTGTCTGTCTCTCAGCACCATTATTAATCTGTCTCCGTGTCCCTCTCTGTCTCCGTGTCCCTCTCTGTCTCCGTGTCCCTCTCTGTCTCCGTGTCCCTCTCTGTCTCCGTGTCCCTCTCTGTCTCCGTGTCCCTCTCTGTCTCCGTGTCCCTCTCTGTCTCCGTGTCCCTCTCTGTCTCCGTGTCCCTCTCTGTCTCCGTGTCCCTCTATGCAGCTGTGGGCAGATGGTGTTGGATGCTCTGATTAAGATAAAGAATGAGATCGATCCAAGTCTCACCTTTAGACGATCCTGCAGAGAAGGTGAGACTGCACACACACACACACACACACACACATAGAAACATAGAGGAATTATAAAAATGTGTGTGAGCCTGAGCCGTGATCATTCCCACACTGAGCACACAGGAGGGCGGGTGTTCATGACAGGGGCTGTGTGTGTGTTATTAAACATGCTTATGTGGATTGTTAGTGCAGAGACTGTTAAGTGTGTGTGTGTTTGTGCAGGTATCTGCGGTTCGTGTGCGATGAACGTTAACGGTGGAAACACACTGGCGTGTCTGAAGAAGATCGACACTGACACCAGTAAAGTGAGCAAGATTTACCCTCTGCCCCACATGTACGTGGTTAAAGACCTGGTACCGGTAAGTACACAGAACCAGCACCGCCGTGGGCCGGTCTCAGGGTCAGAAGAGGTCGTGAGTGAGATGAGTGCAGCGGGAAGTGTCATGTGACAGAGGCGGGGCCTCGTTTATTTACAGGATTCATTCTTCATTCAGTTACTCGAGTGTTTACACAGAGATGATCGCTTTATATCCTTCTGTGTGTGTGTGTGTGTGTGTGTGTGTGTGTGTGTGTGTGTGTGTCTGTGTCTTACACAAAAAACAAACAAACTATAAACCTGCTCATATAACCTGTGTGTGTGTGTGTCAGTACTGTAGAGGTTTAATAGTTTATGTTTATCACATTTACACAACAATAAAATCAGAGAAAGTGAGCCAACAATAACAGGTAAAGAAATGGAGCTGCACTCACACACACACACACACACACACACACACACACACACACACACACACACTCACACACACACACTTAAGGTGACAGAAGGGTAAGTTCATGCTTATGAGGGGGAGGAGGGTTTAAGAGTCGAATGACTTTTTTCAGAGGATGAACAGTGATTATAAATCACATTATAAAACACACACACACACACACACACACTGGAAGGAAATGAATGTTTCTGAAACTTTTATATCCTGAATAGATTTTTATCTCAGTTTGACACATTAAACATTTTCTCAGATCTTTAGAAGGTGGTGATTCAGGGGGTTTAACCCCCAGTGATTTGTGCCACGTCCACACACGATGACGACTCGTTCACGTTCTCACTCATCAGAAGGAACCAGACGTTGTGGTGGAGTGTCTCAGGAACGATCCTGATGTGTAAACTCCCCTCGAGTGTGTCCCTCTGACAGTGTGTGAGGACGGAGAGGAGTCCGAATGATCTGAACACTTGGTGTCTCTGTCTCTGTCTCTGTCTCTCCCATTAGGACATGAATAATTTCTATGCTCAGTATAAGTCTATCGAGCCGTATCTGAAGAGGAAGGATGAGAGTCAGCAGGGGAAGGAGCAGTACCTGCAGAGTGTAGACGATCGACAGAAACTGGTACAACACACACACACACACACACACCTAGCTTTAGTGACACACTTCTCTGTCGTTTGCCTCTTTTCCACTGCACAGTACGGCACGACACGGTTCAGTTCAGCTCACTTCAGTTCGGCACAGTTCGGCTCGGTTTGCGCTTCCACTGCAGTGTAGTAACGCTTTAGAGTGGGCGGGATTATTCACATGTCGTTATAGTCGCGGCGCCGCTACTGCCGTGACGTCATCGTAAACGCGCCACAAACACACACAACAATGGAGCGTATCGACGGCATGGTGTTCTTCATTCTCGCCATGTGGATGTTTTTAACAGCGAGACGAAGGAGTTTGTTTCAAAAGAGGCCGACGGTTAATACAAAAAGGTGCGTGCGATCCTTCTCTGGCTGTTTCTAAATATAGCGGTTCTGTTGTGTCTCGTGTCGCAAGTTCGGTGACGCAGTAATGACGATTTTCTCCGGCCAATCGGTGACCAGCGGAGTTTACACGTCACGTTTTGGTAACGATTCGGCGCGCTTGGAACCTCGGCTGAGGTGGTACTAAAAAAAGGACCAGGGGGCTGTTCCATGAAAGTAGCTAAATAAAGCCGGACTTCCGCACAAAAGTGAGACTCAAATTAGCGGCATCTCCAAATTCAGCCTCATGTGGTTCCACAAACGGAGCTCAGCTGTAACTAATCGAGGCTTATTCAAGGCAGGCTTGCATAGTCTCACTTTGTGCGCGCGCCCGCGATATTTAAAAAGCCCATATGAATGGATGAACGAAACATAGATCCGAAATGAGGCAGACAGGTAAAACACGGGCAGTTTGTGTCTCCGCTGCTGAGCAAACGCTGCTCATGGTGATTTAATACACGGACATATTTCTGCACCTTGAATAAAGTATTTCAACTTGTTCAAATTATTGTTTTGTTATTTTTATTTATTGGGAAAGTGTATTTTACATGAAAAGATGTTATGTTAATGTTTTTTTTATTTTTTTTTTAAGTTACTAATTAGACCATCTCTAGTTCTGAAATGCCATCTGTTCTGGACAATATGAATAAAGGAAATTTTCTATTGTCTATTTTGAGCATATGTTTTATTTATCCACCACTACATGAGCTGGGGGTTGGGGCCAGTGGTTTTTACATAAAATAACCAATAAGGTCCCTTACAGTCCATCCTTCCAATCTTTCCTCAAGAGCTGGTACAGTATGTCTTCCCACTGCACCTCCACCAACACTGTGGGCAGTTTCTCCCGGCGTATGGTTGCTATATTGTGTAGCACAGCACAGGCACCCACAATGTTGCATGCTCGGTCCGGCCTTACTCTAAGGCCCTTCAGGCACTGGAATCTGCAAGGGTTAAAGCAGTGAGAGCTGTGTTAACCTTAACTTGCCCACCAATAGTTGTGAAATGTGTACGAATTTCGAACCTGGATTTTAATTGGCCGAAGGTCATTTCTATCCGTGCCCTTGTTTTCGAGTGGGCATAGTTAAATTGCCTTTCTGCCTCAGTATGAGGTTCTGGGTAAGGGGTTAGGAGGTATGGCATGCAGGCATAACCCTTGTCCCCAAGCAGGACTCCATTAAACTCCCCTTAGTTATGTGAAGTAAAAACCCTTGCATGAAATGTTCTCTTGCCTTCTGCAAACCTCTGTGCCAGTGAGGATGCTCGAAAGATCCTGGAGACATGGACAGAGCCTGGCCATTTTGCCTTAACATTAGTAATTAGGCAGTTGCTGTCACAGATCATCTGAACACAGAGAGTGGATTTAGTGATGTAGCATATTTTGTCTGGCAGAGCATTAATTTAAGATTGTTCATCAATTCATATATTGAACAATGTCAAATTCAGAGCTAAATCACTGGCAATGTATGGAGTTATTGCAATCTATATACCTGTACATTGAGGCTATGGAAAGATTTCCTGTTCAATAGTCTGCCTCAGTTGGTCCAGCTGGGGTCTGTATTCTGATGTGGGTGCCGTCCACAGCACCCAAGACATTGGGGAAAACCCAAGGAACAAATATAGCTTAATACAGGCATATACATTTTTAAGTCTACTTTAACTGTCACATACCTGCTATTGCATAAAAGTTCTCCTTGATCCTCTGTGTTGGTAGATGGCCAGGAAAGGTGATATAAATATTTAAATATTGCCTCAGAGAAAGGTAGACCATCCTTATTTCACGGCATACGGTTGCTTTAAATGCTCAGCATCACCAACACTGTAGAGGAATGTCCCACTGGCGAAGAAACGCAGTGCAATAAAGACAGACTGCACTGTGGTCAGGCATTGCCTTCACCGTGTGGGTTTGCTGAGGTGTGGTTCCAGCAGCTCATATAGGTAGACTATGCTGGAGTGGCAGAGAATGATGTTAGAGTGGTGCAGGACATGTCTGAGAGCGCTAAGACAGTGGTGAGATGTGCTGTAGGTGTGACAGAAGAGTTCAAGGTGAAGGTGGGTTTGCTGAGGTGTGGTTCCAACAGCTCATAGGTAGACTATGCTGGGTCTGCTGAACCGGTATCTCTTCCACAGATAGTCATGTGGGAAGGCAAGAGGGTTTACTCTGTCCCTAAAGACCCTTGGGGCTGGTGGTCTGAAAGCTCTTTCTAATATCCGTGCACCCTCATCCACAGGGTCTTCAATAAATGGACAGGCCATAATTACATACTGGGGCTTCTCTGTTTCTCTTTCCTTCTGAATCTCCATGCAGGTGTTGGTCTCACTCAGTACTGCTTAAATAGGCCTGACCTTCATTAGGCAATTAAGCTGACATCTCGTTTATTATTATTATTATTATGGTAAATGTAATAAGGCTTTTTTGTGTAACTGTTCATATGAATTTATTAATTTCTGATTTTCTGTTTCCATGTTTGAGCTTTTTTAATATGCTTACGATTTTATTTAAATTATTTTGGGGATAATTCCATGATTTTTATAGGCTTAATAATTTTTTATGACACGACATGATTAGTGAGAGCGCGGAAACTAAACTGCCGGAACGATCTTTAGGGAATATGTTCCCACACGTCGGAGATTCTTTGAGACACCGCTTAAATAAGCGAGACAGTTAGCCTGCCCCGGACCAGGTTAATTTACCAGCATAAGTTGCCGGGGTAACTGAGTTTGAACTTTTTTAAGTTTGATTTATGAAACCGATTCTACCAAAAATAAGCCTGACTAACCGAAATAAGCCTGGCTTATACTCTAATCTTGGTTTATGGAACAGCCCCCAGGTACCAGGTACTGTTCCCAGTGGAAAACCCCCCAAAAGTGAGCTGAACTGAACCGTGTTGTGCCGGACTATGCAGTGGAAAAGCGCCATTTGAGTCCGTACTGTTCTCATGTACATGCAGTTACACTCGAGGGAGGAAAGTTTTTAGAAAATTGATCTTTATTTTATAGATTTAAACCTCGTTATTATTATTATTTATCACCCACTGTATGTGTGTGTGTGTGTGTGTGTGTGTGTATATATATATAATTATATATGGTGTGTGTGTGTGTGTGTGTGTTAGGATGGTCTGTACGAGTGTATCCTGTGTGCGTGCTGCAGTACCAGCTGTCCCAGTTACTGGTGGAACAGCGATAAGTACCTGGGACCCGCAGTCCTGATGCAGGTGAGTGAGGTGTTACTGAGTACCCTTTACACCGAGTACCCTTTACACCCGGCATCCTTTATTCCGAGTAACCTTTACTCCAAGTACCCTTTACTCCAAGTACCCTTTACACCTAGTACCCTTTACACCTAGTACCCTTTACACCTAGTACCCTTTATTCCGAGTACCCTTTACACCTAGTACCCTTTACACCTAGTACCCTTTACTCCGAGTACCCTTTACACCTGGCACCCTTTACACCTAGTACTCTTTACTCCGGGCACGCTTTATACCTGGCACCCTTTACACTGAGTACCCTTTATACACCACACTCTTATTCAGCTTTATTATCTGCCTTAGAGACTCTCATATCACATATTGTGTGTGTGTGTGTGTGTGTGTGTGTGTGTGTGTGTGTGTGTGTGTGTGTGCAGGCGTACCGGTGGATGGTGGACTCTCGTGATGAGTACACAGAGGAGCGTCTGTCTAAGCTGCAGGACCCGTTTTCTCTGTACCGCTGTCACACCATCCTGAACTGCACCAAGACCTGCCCCAAGGTACCCGCTCGTCTGCGCTCTGATTGGTCGGAAGGTTGTTCGTTAACTCTCTATAAGAGCGCCGCAGGTTTATGTTAATGCACTCGTCATCGTTGCCATAGTAACACTCCAGTGAAACCGAACTGATTCAACAGATCAACAAGTTTTCTTGGTGTAAAGAAACATCAGTGTGTGACATCAGTGTGTGACATCAGTGTGTGAAGTGTGTACGAGGTGTTGGAGCTGTGACTGAGAAACCACACAGCAGTGTGAACTCGTCTGTCCTGAATCTCTCAGTCACATGATGAGCTGAAAGTTTGTCGTCTTATTAACCTGTGGACTGAGTGGACGAGTGTTTATAGCTGCTGTAATGTGAGGAACTCGGTCACGTCCCCGACGTATCACAGCGTTAAATGTAGCTGCAATAAATAAGTCTGTCCTTTATTAGTAACTGAATATTATAATTATTATAGAAGGCAGAGTGCTGAGACATCAAATGGATCATTACAGTTTAATCTGTCTTGTAGATCGAGTAATTCAGAATCACTTCACACTTTTAACTTATTTAGCTAAACTTACAAACATTACGCTCTCTAAAATAGACAAATGCATCCAAAAATATTCCACAGCTTTTATATATAAAGACAAACTGCTTTACCTTCTGTAAAGTCAGGCAATAAACTATTATTATTATTATTATTATTATTAATATCATGTATCTGAGGGTTTTAAACTTTAGTTCCACTGCATTTCAGTGTTTATTAGACCTTGTACAAATTCTGAATCCTTCAGCTGTAACTACTTGAGACGAAGCATTTGTTGTGTTGAATTCAGTCATATCCAGATTCACTGAGCTCCAGAAACGGAATCGAGTCGACAGACGTCCGCATGAGGAACTAAACACTTACAGACCTGCTGTTACAGAATACAGGAAACTTATGGAGCTGTAAAATATATAATATAGGAGAAGTAAAACTGTGTGTGTGTG
>CM060123.1:1047335-1054835 GCA_030522415.1 Channallabes apus
AACCCCCATGCTGCATAAACGTAGTGACGTGTGGCTCGTTGTTCTCGTGTGAGCAGATGGATTTTATATAAACCTGTATTTACGTTTGTACTCTTTTATAAACCTTCTGACTGTGTGACGTCACTGGTGCTGTAGAACCCGGTGCTGTGGAGGCTGAGGGAACGCGCGCGCGCAGGAACAGCTGGAGGAACTCTATGTTTTAGAAACTGTTACTGTAAAACTGTATCACTTTGTACTGTTGTGTGTTCTAGTTGTGTTACGTGTGTTGTTCAGCTCGGCATATAAACTGCTCCTGTTTAGAAACTGATCCCAGATCAGATCTTAAAAATAATAATACACTTTAAGCTTTTCACGCTTCCAGCGTCGCTACAGGATGTCCTGCGGCGGTATAAACACCTGACCATCGGCAGGTGCACCGCTATGATAAAGCATGATGACCTGTCAGGAGCACTGCTCACATTCTCATCCTTCTTATGTTAAGTTCTTACGAAGTGTACATCTAAGCAACAAACAAATAAATAAATACTTTTTATACCATGTAACAGGACTGACGTGTGATTTTAGCCGTTACATCTGAACGTTGCGTCTAGCAACTTGAATTGAATGAATTTTCATAGTTGTTTCATAGTTGTTACTACATATCCTTAATTGAAGCTCCACCCCTTTTTTTGGACCTATCACATACACTACTAGTTGGCATGAAAGTGTTCTCTGTGTCGTCTGAGTGCTGATTTCTATCGTCTACAGTCCAGCTGAGGATGAACGAGGACCGTTAGGAGGAACCGAGATTCAGGAGCAGAATGTGTGTTGATCTAACAGTGGGATTAAGCGAGCGACTAAAGATCTCTCAGATATGATGATCAGCGTGTCAGTCATTGAACATAAAACTGTTCCCCGAGGGTTCTTCGAGGGACGATTAGTGTTTTTAGCTTACTCAGTTACAGCTAGCTCAAGAGGAACATCTAGTTTCTAAATAAAACTTTTGTATGATGGAAACCACGTCAAGGGTGTGTGTTTGTTTTTTCCGTTGCTTCTGTACCTGAGCTTCTGAAGGACATATTTTAAGGACCACACAACTAACATTCACCCTGTTCTGGGTGAACCCTGTCTCGTGCCCAAAGTCTCCTGGAATAGAGAGAGTGAAGGAGTGAGATCTAACGTTCCTCATGTCAATTTTAGCTGAGTAGGTCCAGTACCTCTACCTTCCCTTCATGAAGACTAAACTCTAACACACCTCCATAAACTCCTATTCATCTGTGGTGTAGGGGTTAGAGAGAGTGTGTGTGTGTGTTGTGTGTAAAGGTTTGACTTCTAATCCCACTTTTGGCAAGTTTAAGAATAAAAAGTGCTGCTGCAGATGTATAAAGGTGTGATGGAGGAAGTGCTGTGGCAGGAACTCTGTAGCTCAACTGGCTGAGCTGTTACCTCTGTAGATCCAGAGGTGCTTGGATCAAATCCCAACCAGAGCTCCAGTTTATCTCTGTGTGGGTGTGGCCTTAGCTGGGTGTTGTAGTGTGTGTTCTGAGGAGAGGTGGGTAAGTAGTGTATGTGGTAGTAGGACAGACACTGCTGAGGAGGTGGAGTGGAGTCATGGGTAGAGGAGAATAAGGGGTGTGGTTAGATGAAAGAAAAGTGTGGTTGGGAAAGGACAGTAGTTGAATAGGATGGAGGGAGAAGTAAGATTAGTTGGAGAAACTAGTAGTTTGGGGAAGGATAGGAAAAGAGTGGAGGGGAAAGGAGGTGATTTAATCCTGTCCTTGGGGAAGGGGAGAGGATCTGAGAGCAAGTAATGAGCCAATTACACTTTTTAAATAAAAAGTCTCTGCTCTCTTCCTCCTGTGGGGATAGGACCCTCCTTCACACACCATCCTGGCCACTTAATCCCCCCCCACACACACACTACCTATCTCCCACATCCTCTTCTACCTACCCACCTCATAGACACATCTCTACTTGCCATCTTCTGCTCCCCCACCTCATCCCATACTTCTCTTCTACTGCTGCTCTCTCCTCAACTCCCATCTCAGAACACACATTGACACTAACCACCACACATTCACAAGTTTTGGTTGGGATTTGATCCAAGCCGTTCTGGAGCCACAGAGGTAACGGCTCAGCCAGTTGAGCTACAGGGTTCCCACTGCAGCACCGCCTCCATCACACTTTCATACTCCCTTCATAAAACCTGGCAAAAGTGGGATTAGATCCTGAACCCTCACACACCACACCAGTAACACACACTCTTACCCCTACACCACAGAGGAACAGGAGTGATGCAGGTGTGTTAATAGTTTAGTCTTCATAAACACTTCAGAATGCTGCAACTATTTTTTATTAAATCTCCCCGAAGTTAGATTAAAACCTGAAACTTCACGCACCACAGAGAGATAAAAGTGGTTGTGTTGAACTTTAGTCTTTGTAAAATCCAGTCAGACTAGAACCTAAAACCTCACACACCACTCATACACTCTCCTCTAGCACTAATCACTGCACCAGAGAGACACAGGGGTGGTCATGGTGTGTTGGGGTTTAGTCTCGGTTAAACACTTCATGATGATGCAACACTGGTGTTATTTCAAATAAAAAGCGTTTTAGAAAACCTAAAGACACGTTTAATTGTAAAAGTGTGTTGAAGAAACAACAGTTCCTGGAACTAAAAGTCCAGGACTAGCTGTGATCGAGTCAAATTGAGACTGAAACAGGAAACCATCCAATACTTTTCAAGGCCAAGGCTTTACTTCGATTAGTGGACCAATTGATGAGGCTTCTTATTAGTTTTGGAACAAGGAACTAGAATGAGTTCCACCTGATTTAGATCTGGGAACGTTTTGGTTGCGATGGTTCTGGGGTGTTATGGCCACCGATGCTGAAGGTAACAGGTTTAATTCGGCCCTTTAACTTATTTCAAAGGAATAATGTGAAGTAAAAGAGAAGATTCTATGCAAAGATCTATGAACGTGTGATCTTGTGACTCAACTGCATGAACTTGCTCAGCATCAGTCCTGTGGTGTGTGTAGTGGTTAGAGTCAGCATCACTGCTGTGGTGTGTGTAGTGGTTAGAGTCAGTATCACTGCTGTGGTGTGTGTAGTGGTTAGAGTCAGCATCACTGCTGTGGTGTGTGTAGTGGTTAGAGTCAGCATCACTGCTGTGGTGTGTGTAGTGGTTAGAGTCAGTATCACTGCTGTGGTGTGTGTAGTGGTTAGTCAGTATCACTGCTGTGGTGTGTGTAGTGGTTAGAGTCAGTATCACTGCTGTGGTGTGTGTAGTGGTTAGAGTCAGTATCACTGCTGTGGTGTGTGTAGTGGTTAGAGTCAGTATCACTGCTGTGGTGTGTGTAGTGGTTAGAGTCAGCATCAGTCCTGTGGTGTGTGTAGTGGTTAGAGTCAGTATCACTGCTGTGGTGTGTGTAGTGGTTAGAGTCAGCATCACTGCTGTGGTGTGTGTAGTGGTTAGAGTCAGTATCACTGCTGTGGTGTGTGTAGTGGTTAGAGTCAGCATCACTGCTGTGGTGTGTGTAGTGGTTAGTCAGTATCACTGCTGTGGTGTGTGTAGTGGTTAGAGTCAGTATCACTGCTGTGGTGTGTGTAGTGGTTAGAGTCAGCATCACTGCTGTGGTGTGTGTAGTGGTTAGAGTCAGTATCACTGCTGTGGTGTGTGTAGTGGTTAGTCAGTATCACTGCTGTGGTGTGTGTAGTGGTTAGAGTCAGTATCACTGCTGTGGTGTGTGTAGTGGTTAGAGTCAGTATCACTGCTGTGGTGTGTGTAGTGGTTAGAGTCAGCATCACTGCTGTGGTGTGTGTAGTGGTTAGAGTCAGTATCACTGCTGTGGTGTGTGTAGTGGTTAGAGTCAGCATCACTGCTGTGGTGTGTGTAGTGGTTAGAGTCAGCATCACTGCTGTGGTGTGTGTAGTGGTTAGAGTCAGCATCAGTCCTGTGGTGTGTGTAGTGGTTAGAGTCAGTATCACTGCTGTGGTGTGTGTAGTGGTTAGAGTCAGTATCACTGCTGTGGTGTGTGTAGTGGTTAGAGTCAGCATCACTGCTGTGGTGTGTGTAGTGGTTAGAGTCAGCATCACTGCTGTGGTGTGTGTAGTGGTTAGAGTCAGCATCACTGCTGTGGTGTGTGTAGTGGTTAGAGTCAGCATCACTGCTGTGGTGTGTGTAGTGGTTAGAGTCAGTATCACTGCTGTGGTGTGTGTAGTGGTTAGAGTCAGTATCACTGCTGTGGTGTGTGTAGTGGTTAGTCAGTATCACTGCTGTGGTGTGTGTAGTGGTTAGAGTCAGTATCACTGCTGTGGTGTGTGTAGTGGTTAGTCAGTATCACTGCTGTGGTGTGTGTAGTGGTTAGAGTCAGCATCAGTCCTGTGGTGTGTGTAGTGGTTAGAGTCAGTATCACTGCTGTGGTGTGTGTAGTGGTTAGAGTCAGCATCACTGCTGTGGTGTGTGTAGTGGTTAGAGTCAGTATCACTGCTGTGGTGTGTGTAGTGGTTAGAGTCAGTATCACTGCTGTGGTGTGTGTAGTGGTTAGTCAGTATCACTGCTGTGGTGTGTGTAGTGGTTAGAGTCAGCATCAGTCCTGTGGTGTGTGTAGTGGTTAGAGTCAGTATCACTGCTGTGGTGTGTGTAGTGGTTAGAGTCAGCATCACTGCTGTGGTGTGTGTAGTGGTTAGAGTCAGCATCACTGCTGTGGTGTGTGTAGTGGTTAGAGTCAGCATCTCTGCTGTGGTGTGTGTAGTGGTTAGAGTCAGTATCACTGCTGTGGTGTGTGTAGTGGTTAGAGTCAGTATCACTGCTGTGGTGTGTGTAGTGGTTAGAGTCAGCATCACTGCTGTGGTGTGTGTAGTGGTTAGAGTCAGTATCACTGCTGTGGTGTGTGTAGTGGTTAGAGTCAGCATCACTGCTGTGGTGTGTGTAGTGGTTAGAGTCAGCATCAGTCCTGTGGTGTGTGTAGTGGTTAGAGTCAGCATCACTGCTGTGGTGTGTGTAGTGGTTAGAGTCAGTATCACTGCTGTGGTGTGTGTAGTGGTTAGAGTCAGCATCACTGCTGTGGTGTGTGTAGTGGTTAGAGTCAGCATCATGTAGTAGCCCAGGTTCTCATCTAGCTGTTGGCAGGTTTAGGACTAAAAGCTGGTGCTGGAGCAGCATGAAGGTGGAACAGACGTAAGGGTCTCTCAAGATTCTCCACTCTGTGTCTGTGTTCTTTGTGTCTGGACGGATCAAACTCCTTACTTTCCTTTGTTGCTTTGTAAGGAATCCTGCTCTTGGATTCTGAACGTCCCATTCATGATTTTCTGTAAAGACGTATGTCCTTAAACATGCTGACCAGTACCCGAAATTACTGGCACCATGACATCACTGCCCACTCTGTGTAATGTCTGGCATTTTATTATTTTCAACAGTAACACACTCGACATTCAGGAACAACAGAGGCTTCGCAGGCGACATCGCGGCAGCTGAAGAGAGATTTGTTGCTGTGTTTATTATTGTGTGAAGTGAAAAGGTTAGAATTTACACAATAATTGAGTTACATGATTAGGAAAAGTCACACATTATTAATACACAGTACAGGACGTGTACAGAAAAATAAAACTTTCACCCATACAGTATCTCACCCTCGAAAAATAAAATATAAAAATTTAAAACTATCTGTCAGACAAATTAGTGTCAGTTCTACAGATACTACATTTATTAAAAAAGTCCTAATCCAGATTAGGTCCAGATTTATGTGTTTTCAAGTTCAAAGTTCTTCTCATCAGAAGAGTTGACAATAAGTTTGAGAAACTGTGTTAAAAAAAGATTTCATAATATAATAATCTCCTGAATGTGTCAGTGATAAAATACTGATCATCAACACACATGTAAGTCCCAGCTTCATTTCCCCCTGAGTGAGTACACACACACACACACACACACACACACACACACACATATACACACAGCTCACGGTGATCACGCTACACTCGACTGCTAACATCCCTAAAGAGTGACTGGCGCTGGCTAGCGCTCGCTGTTCGACTACACCTGAAAGAAAAGAATCCTGACGTCTTCACTGTACATTCAGTGACGGAATTACTGTCATGTGACACATCAAAGGTGTGACATCACAAAGGATTATGCACCATGAAGTAGAAATGGCAAAAAAAAAAAGACTTCAGCTGTCTTTGAGCATGTACCACACACACACACCCACACACACACCTGAGAGAAGCTGCCTGTGTATCTGCTGATGGTCAGTGGAGAAACTGTACTGTAGCAGTGAACTGTAGCAAGTCACATGACATGTCAGGCACATGGCAAGCACTGGTCTCCATGGTGACTGCTAATGTGAGAATAAGGGTGTGTTAATGAGATCAGAGAGTACCGGTACAGAGCTGACCTGAGATCAGAGAGTACCGGTACAGAGCTGACCTGAGATCAGAGCGTACCGGTACAGAGCTGACCTGAGATCAGAGAGTACCGGTACAGAGCTGACCTGAGATCAGAGCGTACCGGTACAGAGCTGACCTGAGATCAGAGCGTACCGGTACAGAGCTGACCTGAGATCAGAGAGTACCGGTACAGAGCTGACCTGAGATCAGAGCGTACCGGTACAGAGCTGACCTGAGATCAGAGCGTACCGGTACAGAGCTGACCTAAGATCAGTTACTCAGGGGCAAAGATGGATGCCGTCGCCGTAACTCATGCTGGAGCTGCTCCTTCAGAGTGGACACCTTCAACATCACACACACACACACACACACACACACACAATATCAGACAATACCTTTATAGTTTTTTTTTATATCATTATCAGTGGAGTGTGTTATGGATTGCTACCTGCTCCTCCAGGCCCTTCACCCTCTGGCGGTGAGCTCTCTCCCGATTGGCCAGTGTTCGCTCTGCCTCTCTCTGACTGGCTCTCAGTCGCTCCACTTCACGCTGATTGGCTCTCATAAGCCCCGCCTCTTTTAGGGCATCGTCACGCTCGCTTGCACTCTGTGACGCCTCCAACTCTGTGACCTGGGTCTGTAACACGGGATAGATATTCATGCACAGGAGCAAAGATGTAACACTACAGTGTGTGTGTGTGTGTGTGTGTGTGTACCTGCAGCAGGGAGTTCTGTCTCTGTGCGTGTTGTAGTTCCTGCTCAGTTGTGTTCAGAGTCTGATCCAGTCGTTCTTTCTCTGCTGACAGACGCATGCTGCTTTCCTCCATTTTCAGCTTCTGGCGCTCCACCTGCACTCCACACACACACACACACACACACACACACACACAGAGTAATAAAAGCTCTGAAATATTCACTACATCGGACGATCCAAATATTCAGTGCAAAGCAAAACATGTCCACCCATAATGCACTGCTGTGACTACAGTGTGTAGTTGTGTGTGTGGTGTGTGTGTGTGTGTGTGTGTGTGTGTGTGTGTGTGTGTGTGTGTGTGTGTGTGTGGATTTGTGATTCCAACCTTCTCCAGGGTGTTCCTCAGGGCGTTCTTGTCCTTCTCCAGACGCACCGCCTGT
>CM060123.1:1062335-1124835 GCA_030522415.1 Channallabes apus
TGAGCCGCAGACATCTCTCCGTCCGCACGCACACGCTTCAGCTCCGCTACACACAGAGAGAGACGGGTAAGCACACAGAGAGACAGACAGACGGAGAGACAGACAGGCGGTTGTGGGCGTGGTGTCTCTCTGTGTGTGTACCTGCGGTGTTGTCATGTCGTGCTCTCAGGTTGAGGATGTCGGTCTCTAGTTGCTCTCTGCGTGAGTCTGACTGCATCAGCTGCTGCTGCACCTCGAACAGACTCGCCTCCAACGCCTCCCTCTCCGCCCTTACACACACACACACACACACACACACACACACACGTTTTCTACAGGTCATTCTCTCAAAGTTTATTCATTAACTACAGCCGGTGTTTAACTGCCATGACAACGGCACTTCATGAATTCATAAATACAGTTAAATATAAATAAAGCAAAAAGAAAGAATCTGTTTAAAAATGATGAAAATTTCATCCAGAACTGAACCTGAACGCCGCGAGCTCCTCCGTCAGTGTGGCGTTGTCTCTCTCAGACGCTGTGAGTTGAACCACAAGCCCCGCCCTCTCGCGAGCAAGCTCCGCCCTAGTCCGTCCGGCTTCCTCCAGAGCCACACCCCTTCTCTCCCCCTCGCCGCGTATGATTCCGAGCTCCGCCCCCAAAGAGCTCACCTCACCACACAGCTAAAGCAGAGACAGACGTGTGTGTAAAGGACAAGGCTGAGACACTGGCAGTAGGAGGGACAGACAGACAGACATAGAAAACAGGACAGACACACACACACACACACACACACACCTGTGTAACTTTCTCCTGCAGTTTTTGTCTGTCCATCCGCAGCATCTGAAGCTCCGCCTCTAGCCCCGCCCTGGCCTGCTCAGACTCCTGCAGTGATTGGTGGAGAGTGAGGCGGGCGGAGTCCAGCTCCAGTCGGTCCTGCTCCAGTCGGACCAGCTCGTCTCTGATGGTCAGCTTCTCCTGCTCCGCCTCTCGCTTCTGACCCTGCAGTACACTCCTCTCCTCCTCCAGCTGGGTACACGCAGAGACAAGTGCGTAAGTGTGTGTGTGTGTGTGTGTGTGTGTGTGTGTGTGTGTGTGTGTGTGTGTCTTACCTGGATGATGATGGTGTTCAGGTCTGCTTTGTCCTGAGCGAGTCCCTCGTTTAAGCTGCTCATTTTGGCCAGAGAGTCTCGCAGTGACGCCTCCTCGGAGCGCAGCTTCGCCATCAGCACCATCAACTCAGCGTTACTGGACTCCACCTGAACGGAGGACACACACACACACACACACGATGCCTAAGATAAATATGTCTAGTAAGTGAAAATTATTATTGTGTGTGCATGTGCATGTGTGTGTGTGTGTGTGTGTGTGTACGCACATGGAGCTTACCTTACTCAGAGAGTCAGTCAGGTGGCTCTTCTCAGTTTGGAGCAGTTGTCTCTCGATCTCCCCCTGCTGGAGAAACTCCTTTACTGCAGTCAGTTCAGAGCGCAGAGAGCTGCAGCGACTCTCACTCTGCTCCATCTGAGACTGACTGCACACAGACAGACAGACAGACAGACAGTGAGACAGACAGACAGACAGTGAGACAGACAGACAGTGGCTCCGTGTGTTAAGGCTCTGAGTTACTTTAGGGCCCCTTGAGAAAGGCCCTTAACCCTGCTGACTACTAACGAAAAGCTGAAGGTGTGAAGAGTGAAGAATTCCACCGTGCAGTAAAAACTACACTCATGACTGCAGCGTTTAAACCCTCATC
Organism: Channallabes apus; assembly: GCA_030522415.1. Lineage (NCBI taxonomy): Eukaryota > Metazoa > Chordata > Actinopteri > Siluriformes > Clariidae > Channallabes > Channallabes apus. The sequence continues at coordinate 1,064,071 of CM060123.1, forward strand.
CTCCGTGTGTGTGTGTGTGTGTGTGTGTGTGTGTGTGTGTGTGTGTGTGTGTGTGTGTGAGACGCACACTCTCTCCGTCTCTGCTCTGACGCGCTCTCTCTCCTGGACGGCTGCCTCTCTCTCCACTCGTTCATGATCCCTCTCTCTCTGCGCAGACGCCGCAGCCTGCTGCAGTCTCTCGCAGTCCATCTGAAGCAGCTGCAGTTTCGTCTGCAGAGCCTGCGCAGACTGCTGCACACACTCCTTCTCACTGGAACAGAAAGAGGAAAAACAACCATTAGAGATGCACCAAGACGAAAAAGTGTTTTTATTAGATTTACTTTGAGAATAACATGTGTCACAGTTTCTCTGCGGGTGGAGACGCGTGTGAGGGAGAACCTGAGGAGTTTGTCTCTCTCCTGGCGCAGACGGTCTCTCTCTCTCGCCGCTGTCTCTCTCTCTCTCTGGGCCTCGTCCCTCTCGCCCTGCACGGCTTGCAGACGTAGCTCCACCTCCCTCCTGCCTGACTCCGCCTCCCCCTGCTGTTTGCGCAGCTGCTGGACAGACGACTGCGCCGACTGCAGACGACCTTTAACCTCCTGCAGACGAACATTTTATATTTTTATATGATTTTATGTTTAATAAATGTTATACACATTGTACAAACTTCTGTACTGTGATATGTGTGTGTGTGTGTGTGTACCTGGAGCTGTAGGTTCCTACTGGTTGCCATGGCGCGCACAGCTGAGAGGGCAGATTCGGGGAGGGGCAGGGCGGATGGTCGCCATGGAGACGACGATCGCTGCGGCGACGAGGGTCGATGGGGGGAGGGGGAGGAGGAGGAGGAGGAGGAGCGCATCAACGGCAATAAAACACTGTCCTCCGACACGCCCGAGTCCGAATCTGACATCATCACCTACAGCGCAGGGGGCGGAGCAAGAGAGTGGGCGGAGCAAGAGAGTGGGTGAAGGTGATATTTACTGAGTGTTCTGTAGTGTGTGTGTGTGTGTGTGTGTGTGTGTGTGTGTGTTACCTGTGCGATGTCTCTGAGTGTGTCCAACAGAGTGTTGGTGTGAGCGCGAAGTGTGTGTAGCTCTGACTCTTCATCTCCGCTCTGCTCCTACACACACACACACACACACACACACACACACACACACACACACACACACACACACACACACACACGTTTAGGATAAAAAGGTGAATCTGAAGTGTTAATTGTTGAGATGAAAGTGAATTAGAGTTGAGGTGAATTCTACACACCTGCAGTCTCCGTGTGAGTGACGCGATCTCACTCTCTCTCTCGTCTACTTGAGCTCGCAGTCTCTCCATCTCTCTCTCAGCGTGTGACAGCCTGAGAATACACACACACACACACACACACACACACACACACACACACACACAATGTACAGTATATACAGTGTACAGTAATAAAAATCACATATAAATATGCATTTATGAAAACTTCACATGAACCCAGGTTAGGTCATTATTGAAGGTCCTCTCTGTCGATCACACACACACACACACACACACACACACACACACACACACTGTTATTATGTACAGACCTGTCGTGGAGTTTGTCTCTTTCTGATTGGCTCTCTGTGATCTCGTTCTCTTTCTCTCGGAGCAGCTGCTCGAGTGTGACGCGCTGAGCCGCCTCGCGCTCCAGAACCAGCGCCGACCCGTCCTCACGACTCCGCACCGCCACACACACACACACACACTGCAGCTGCACACTCTGAGCCGCATGGGCCAGCTCGCTCCGCATCACTGACAGATCCCTGAGACGACACGATTATAATCTCACTAACAGGGTGTGTGGTGGGGTGCGGTGTGTGTGTATGTGTGTGTGTGAAATCAAACCTCTCAGTGGCACTCTTCATCTCACACACACTCCTGCGGAAACTGACCACCTGCCTCCACAGTGAGAGCAGACGGCTGTGTTCGCTGCTGAAGTAGTTATGGAACGACTGCGATGAAGAGGAACACGTCGGGAGGAAAAAGGTTTTTACTTTAGAATCATTTAATTTCACCTGCGTAAATGTTATTATTATTAAAAGTAGTTAAACTGATATTTTTAAGAAACTGTCCACTACAAAGTTCATATTAGTAGAGAAATTAATGAACCTCCTCCTCTCTCCTCCAATCAGACTCCTTCTGCTCTAGCTCCTCCCTCGCTTTGGTCCAATCAGCAGTGAGTCTGCGGATGTCCTGACTCAGCGCCTCATTGGCCAGTCCGGCCTGTTCCAGCTGCTCACGCAGCATCGCGTTCACCGCCGACAGACTGCTGCTCCTGCACACCAGGACAAAACAGTGTGGATCAGTGTGTGTGTGTGTGTGTGTGTGTGTGTGTGTGTGAGTGTGTGTGTGCGCGCACAGGTGTTTGTGTGTGTGTTCAGACCTCTGCTGCTCTTCCTCAAGGCGGATAAGGACCGTCTCCAGCTCACTGCTGCACTCATCCTGGCCATTAGAGGACTTTTCACACACACTCTGTAAAATATACACAAACGTGTGTGTACAGTTTTCTAACTGTGATATACTGTACATATATATAATATAATGTACATACACGTGTGAGATGTATATCTGGGGTGCATAGTGTGTATGATGTATACTGTACATAATGTGTATGGTGTGTGTAGTGGGTACGGTGTGTATAATGCATATGATGTGTTATTATGTATATGGTGTTTGTATGGTGTGTGTATGGTGTTTGTATGGTGTGTGTAATGTGTGTATGGTGTGTGTATGGTGTGTGTGTGTATGGTGCGTATATGGTGTGTGTGTATGGTGTGTGTGTATGGTGTGTGTTCACAGCACAGAAACAGCACTCGTTAAAGTAGTAAATGACCTCCTATTGGCCTCTGATCAGGGTTGTGTAACTATGCTTGTATTACTCGACCTCAGTGCAGTTTTTGACACTATTGATCATGCTATTCTTCTTCACAGATTAGAAAATGTAGTAGGAATTAAGGGTACAGCCCTCTCCTGGCTCAGATCCTATTTGACCGATCGTTATCAGTATGTAGACTTAAATGGTGATTATTCTACATGTTCTCTAGTGGAGTTTGGCGTTCCACAGGGTTCAGTTTTAGGCCCACTGCTTTTTTCCCTTTACATGCTTCCTCTGGGCAACATAATCCGTAAGCATGGTATTAGTTTTCATTGTTATGCTGACGACACACAGCTATACGTCTCAACAAAACCCGATGAGAAAAAGCAGCTTACTAAAGTTGAGCAATGTGTGCAGGACATAAGAAATTGGATGCTAATTAACTTCCTTCTGCTTAATCCGGATAAGACAGAAGTTCTAGTCATAGGACCGCATACAGCTAGAAGTAAAATCTTAGATCACACCGTAACTTTAAGATTCAAGATTCAAGATTCTTTATTTGTCACATGCATAGTTATACAAGTACAACACGCAGTGAAATGTATCCTGAACCGCTCCTACTTTGTGCAAATAACAAGAAACAAAAGAAATAATCTATAAATAGAAATAGAAATTAAAAAAAAAAAAAAAAAAGGTGCAAATGTAACCATAATAATAAAATGTGTATCTGAGCAGGATAAAGATGTTAGTGCAAGTGATGCTTACAGTCCAGACTAAAGTGTAGTGTGCAGTGTGGAATGTCAGCACAGCAGTGTGTGGGTGAACTGTTACCAGTCCTATGAATGGGAGAGTGGCCCATCATGGTTGAGGAGTCTAATCGCCTGTGGATAAAAACTCCTCCTGAGTCTCTCCGTTTTGGCCATAATGACCCGGAACCTTCTGCCTGAATGCAGAAGTTTGAACAGTCCGTTATTGGGGTGCGACAAGTCCTTAATGATACGAGCTGCCCTGGTTTTACATCTCCTGGTGTAGATGTCCTGCATGGAGGGGAGAGTTAACCTGCAGCAGCGTTCAGCTGCCCGGATCACTCTCTGGAGGGCTTTCCTGTCCTGTACACAGCTATTCCCAAACCAGGATGAAATGTTCTGTGTTAGGATGCTCTCAACAGCACCCGAGTAGAAAGCCTTAAGGACAGCAGAGGAAACCCCAAACTTCCTCAACTGCCTCAGGTGGTACAGACGCTGCTTTGCCCTTTTCGTCTGAGCACAGATATGCTCAGTCCAAGTCAGATCCTCGGAGATGTGGACGCCCAAGTACTTGAAGCATGTAGATGGCCTTTCTGTTCCATCAAGTGCAACAGTAAAAGACCTCGGCGTGATTATAGATTCCAGCCTTTCATTTGAAGCTCATGTAGATAATATCACCAGGATAGCATTCTTTCACCTCAGAAATATCGCCAAACTTTTTATCACTTCTAGGTTGGACTATTGTAATGCCTTACTGTCTGGCTGTTCAGTTAGGTGCATAAACAAGCTTCAGCTAGTCCAGAATGCAGCAGCGAGAGTCCTCACTAGAACCAGAAGATATGAGCACATCACCCCTATCCTATCTTCACTGCATTGGCTCCTTGTGAAATTTCACATTGATTTTAAAATACTACTCTTGACATATAAAGCATTAAAAGTATCTGAGCGAACTGCTAGTGTCTTACGATCCGCCACGCCTACTTTGGTCAAAGGATGCAGGCTGCTTGTCAGTACCGCGTATTATGAAAACTACAGCTGGGGGCGGAGCTTTTACTTACAAACCCCCAAAATTATGGAATAGTCTTCCAAATAGTGTTCGGGACTCAGACACAGTCTCAGTGTTTAAGTCTAGGCTCAAAACCTATTTATTTAGCCAAGCATTTTTATAAATAGATTTGCCATAAGGTAAAGGAGCAGATCTGGGGGACTCATGGACGTAGAGTATTATGGTGAACTGGTATGTTTAGATGCTGTCTTCCTCACTCTCATTTGATCACTCAGGTTTGTTGACGGTGAGGTGATTGTTTGCTTTACATCTCAGTTCCCCCTCATGTTTGTGTTTCCTTCTGGCTCCTCCCTTTTAGTTATGATGTCATAGTTAGTCCTGCCGGAGTCCCTGCTTGCACTCTACAGTAAATATACATTCACATTATACATTGTGACTGTGACCATACCTAATTGCAATCTCTCCTCCTCTTCTCTTTCTCCCCCTCTTTCTCTTTCCTCTCTCCCCCTGTCTCCCCCTTTCACTCTCTCTCTCTCTCTTTCGAGCTACACATGTGGTTCCTGAGCTGCCAGTGATCCAGACTCCCTCTGCCCTCCGGACCTGTCTGATCCATCCTGGTGCCCCGTTTCTGGTTGGAGGTCTCGTCGCATGGATGCCCCGTGTGTCTCTTTAGGATGCGTCTGGTGTCTGGGGATGATTCTCTCTACTTAGAAGATGGTTCTGGCCTCGACTGGTGTTGTCAGCTGTTTCTCTGAGGACTTGACAATTCGATAGTTCAGGACTGAAACTTTCTACAAGTCTATCTGAGTCTCCAATAACTACTGGACTCCATTTTAACATCAATTAACATCAACTATTATAGCTGAACCTAACACTTAACACTGTATAAATGCAGATCATTTCCTGCTATCTGTTTCACCCAGATGAGGATGGGTTCCCTGTCGAGTCTGGTTCCTCTCAAGGTTTCTTCCTATTACCATCTCAGGGAGTTTTTCCTTGCCACTGTCGCCCTCGGGCTTGCTCACCAGGGACTATCTGAACATTTTGATTCATACACATTCACATTCCATACAAACTTAAATAATTCTTTTGATTGTGTAAAGTTGTTTTGAGACAATGTCAATTGTTAAAAGCGCTATACAAATAAAATTTAATTGAATTTAAACCCTATTTCTGAATTGAATTGAATTGTGTATGGTGTGTGTATGGTGCGTGTATGGTGTTTGTATGGTATGTACGATGTGTGTACGATGTGTGTACGATGTGTGTATGGTGCGTCTGTATGGTGCGTCTGTATGGTGTGTGTGTGGTGTGTGTGTATGGTGTCTGTGTGTATGGTGTGTGTGTATGGTGTGTGTATGGTGTGTGTGTGTGGTGTGTGTGTGTGGTGTGTGTGTGTGGTGTGTGTGTATGGTGTGTGTGTATGGTGTGTGTGTATGGTGTTTGTATGGAGCGTGTATGGTGTGTGTATGGTGTGTGTATGGTGCGTGTGTATGGTGTGTGTGTATGGTGTGTGTGTATGGTGTGTGTGTATGGTGTGTGTATGGTGTGTGTGTATGGTGTGTGTGTATGGTGTGTGTATGGTGTGTGTGTATGGTGTGTGTGTGGTGTGTGTATGGTGTGTGTGTATGGTGTGCGTGTATGGTGTGCGTATGGTGTGTGTGTATGGTGTGTGTATGGTGTGTGTATGGTGTGCGTGTATGGTGCGTGTGTATGGTGCGTGTGTATGGTGTGTGTGTATGGTGTGTGTGTATGGTGTGTGTGTATGGTGTGTGTATGGTGTGTGTGTATGGTGTGTGTGTATGGTGTGTGTGTGTGGTGTGTGTATGGTGTGTGTGTATGGTGTGTGTGTGTGGTGTGTGTATGGTGTGCGTGTATGTGGTGTGTGTGGTGTGTGTATGGTGCGTGTGTGTGGTGTGTGTGTGGTGTGTGTATGGTGTGTATGGTGTGTGTGTATGGTGTGTGTGTATGGTGTGTGTGTATGGTGTGTGTGTATGGTGTGTGTGTATGGTGTGTGTGTATGGTGTGTGTATGTGGTGTGTGTATGTGGTGTGTGTATGGTGCGTGTATGGTGCGTGTGTATGGAGCGTGCATGGTGTGTGTGTATGGTGCGTGTGTATGGAGCGTGCATGGTGTGTGTGTATGGTGTGTGTATGGTGTGTGTATATTGTGCGTGTGTATGGTGTGTGTGTATGGTGTGTGTGTATGGTGTGTGTGTATGGTGTGTGTATGGTGTGTGTGTGGTGTGTGTGTGGTGTGTGTATATTGTGCGTGTGTATGGTGTGTGTGTATGGAGCGTGTATGGTCTGTGTATGGTGCGTGTGTATGGAGCGTGCATGGTGTGTGTGTATGGTGTGTGTGTATGGTGTGCGTGTATGGTGTGTGTATGGTGTGTGTGTATGGTGTGTGTATGGTGTGTGTGTGGTGTGTGTATATTGTGCGTGTGTATGGTGTGTGTGTATGGTGTGTGTATGGTGTGTGTATGGTGTGTGTGTATGGTGTGTGTGTATGGTGTGTGTGTATGGTGTGCGTATGGTGTGTGTGTGGTGTGTGTATATTGTGCGTGTGTATGGTGTGTGTGTATGGTGTGTGTATGGTGTGTGTATGGTGTGTGTGTATGGTGTGTGTATGGTGTGTGTGTGGTGTGTGTGTGGTGTGTGTATATTGTGCGTGTGTATGGTGTGTGTGTATGGAGCGTGTATGGTCTGTGTATGGTGCGTGTGTATGGAGCGTGCATGGTGTGTGTGTATGGTGTGTGTGTATGGTGTGCGTGTATGGTGTGTGTATGGTGTGTGTGTATGGTGTGTGTATGGTGTGTGTGTGGTGTGTGTGTGGTGTGTGTATATTGTGCGTGTGTATGGTGTGTGTGTATGGTGTGTGTATGGTGTGTGTATGGTGTGTGTGTATGGTGTGTGTGTATGGTGTGTGTGTATGGTGTGCGTATGGTGTGTGTGTGGTGTGTGTATATTGTGCGTGTGTATGGTGTGTGTGTATGGTGTGTGTATGGTGTGTGTATGGTGTGTGTGTATGGTGTGTGTGTATGGTGTGTGTGTATGGTGTGTGTGGTGTGTGTATATTGTGCGTGTGTATGGTGTGTGTGTAAATAAATGACACTCACATGCTCTGATGATTTCTCCAGGAGAGACTGCTCCAGATCACTGCACTTCTTCTTATACTGCAGAACCTGAACACACACCAACACACACAGACTCATCCATAACTGCATGAACATCAGAGGGAGGCGGGTGAATGAATGAATGAATGAATGAAGGACCTTGGCCTGTAGTTTTTGCACCAGTTGAGCTTGTCTCTGCTGCCCCTCCTGGTAGGCGGCGAGTTTGCGTTTGTAAGCGTTTTGTTCTTCATCGAGACGCCGTCGCAGCTCCACCACCTGCTGAGACAAACTCACACACTCCGGGGAGTCGCTGTCAATCACCCCCGCCTCCAAACGCAGGGTCTGCTCCAGCTAAACACACACACACACACACACACACTATTTCAGTTCAATTCTAGTGCACTATTAATATAACTGTTATAAATTACATTATCTGTGCTGTCTGTCGTTATCATCACAATCCAAACGTACTCGTTTTTACTGCTTCCTTTTGAAAAAGACAACTGTGGGATTCCCCTCAGATAAAACTGATCAAGGGTTTATCTCAGGTCAATGTTTATCTGTTAAAGATTAAAACTTTTAAATGTTTTGGTTTCTAACACTGTCTGAGAGAAGATAAGAAGAGTCCTTCAAAAAATAATGCGCTCCTTTTAATTAACACAACCTTAATTTTCCAAGATGAAAATGGGGTAAACATGGAAAGCAGAGGCATCGCCATGGCAACGCCCTCCTCCCATGTTAGACATGTACCCCGTCTCCAGCGGAAACGCTCAGGACCCCGAATCAGTTGTCCGGGGTAAAGCCTGGAGGAATTTACAGCTAACGTGAAGTGTGGAAAAGTAAGTAATCACTACTACACACACACGCACACACACGCACACACGCACACACACACGCGCACACACACGCGCACACACACGCGCACACACGCACTACAGGGACAGGATTATACATTTGTGAAATACATTCTTTCATTTTTTTTTACTTTGTTTAACCCTAAGACTCAAACACACGACAATAAGAAGATGAAAAAATATTAACATAAAGACTGAATCCTGAACTCACGAGACTCCTAAACTTACTGTTAGTATAATTATAGATTTCTATATTACATCTAAAACCTAATACTCCATATGCGGTCACTGATTAACTGTAAGTGGGAGATTGATGTATGTTTTGTGTGTCTGATTTTCATCCTGTATTAAGTTTAAGGTTTATCCCCTGACAAGCCACGACGCAGCAGGTTCCTGTTCATTTTCTGTACATCTGTACAGTGACACGGTTTCAGCAATAACCAACGTCTGGATTGAGATTTTTTTTTTCAGCTAAAGAGATATAAAACATCAAAACAACAAACACAAAGGCTCGCCGTTCCTCCAGTTCCTCACTCACTACTTCCTACTTGCTGTTACCTCCTGCTTCCTGTTTGACACAAAAATGGAAGTTTATCTAATCATATCATATACGACTGTAACTCTAAGTAAGTGTCCTAAATAAATTCCCCTTGTGTTCACACCCCCAAACCCCCAGACTGGTGTTACCCGTTACAGCTTTGATCTCCTTGCTGATGGTTCTTTAATCAGGATCACATTTTAAACATGGTGTCTTTAGCTTGTGTTTGATGTAAAGCGTTATGAACTTGGCACGGTGCCACTGTAAGCCCTTAGCAGGACCACCTAAACCACCCCCCACCCCCCACCCCCAACTGCCCTGTTTACTGTCTCCAGGGGCAACAAACACCATGGTGATGTGCCACTTCACTTCATTCCATTCCACATTGCCAAGGAAATAAGTCGGAGCCCCTCTCACACACACGCGCACACACACACTCACACACACACTCACAGAAATCCCTCATCCCCCCTCATACCAAAATGAACTCGAGCAACCAAACACAAGTGAAGATGATGTGGAACTGAAGTTCCCCCTAAAATCCCTCCACTGCCTCTGAGAGTTTAAAACACTACGTTTAAATACAATCAAACATTCACGTGTGTGTGTGTGTGTGTGTGTGTGTGTGTGTGTGTGTGTGTGTGTGTGTGTGTATGTGTATGTGTTTGCTGTAGTTCTCAGGTCAGTCAAGCATTTCCGTTTCCTCTGTGTGTGTGTGTGTGTGTCCTCTGACCCTCTCGCTGATGGCACTGTATTTGATGGCGAGCTCATCGCGGTCGGCGCGGCTGTGGGCCAGCAGGTCCTCCAGACGACTCAGTTCACTCTGAAGGACGCGGTTCTCCTCCTCCAGGGACAGGACAGAGGACATGCTGCCGGCTGCTGAGACACAGACAGATCAGGAGGATAAAGACAGAGGACAGGGACTAAAGGGATGACGCACACACACACACACACACACAGGGGACAGGGCTGAAGTTACATACCGCTCTCGTTCAGGTTCTTGGTGACAATTTCTCGCACACGAGCCGGTATGCAGGTGGGCGTGGCATCAGGGGAGGGGCCTCGCACTGTCAACCTCTTCTCTTCAGACAACACGCTCTCCTCCAACTTCTAGAAATCATCAAACACACGCACACACACACATCATTAGACTCAGGAAAGGGGCGTGGCCTAAAGTTAAACAGTGAAACTCTACATTTAACCCGTAAATACAAACATATTCTGCTTTTTACTACAGTAATTATGTACATTGTGTCTCAGCAGTGTGCATGACGCTAATTTGGAGGCTATGAGCTTCAAATCATTATTACTAACTGCATACTTCATCTCTAAACCACAGAGTAAAACTAAAGAAACAATCATCATTTAGCGAATGAATCTCAGCAGAGCGACTGCATCGGGAGTAAAGAGGAGTAAAGATGCTCTGGATTTCATTTTAGTGAACAGTAGCCTCGTTATTACACTATTACAGATAGTTTTGTATCTCAGTGATCATGCACGTTTCACTCTGATCCAGGATCAGCTTCTGCGCTGTTTCAGTCTAAACTAGTCTAATCCTAATTCCAGTTCTGCTCATCAGAAGCACTGAGGCTGATCTGGGATCAGGGTGGAGTGTGCTGTGTGAGGAGCAGGTGGCAGCACAGCGGTGGGGTTTATATTTAGAACAGAACACTAAGAGGTACAGCGAGACACAACAGGACAACACCACACACACACACACACACACACACACACACACACACACACACACACACCGAGCATGAGGGGATTATGTCGTTATTATTATATATCACCTATAATCATCATTACACACCATGTCAGTTACAAAGTGCTCACACTGGAGACTCCTTCCATACATGTTACATAAACGTCTCTCGTAACCTATCGTAGAGCTGTTGCTATAGAAACCATAACGTCTCAGAGTGAGTGCATTGATGTAAACCTTCGCAAATGCCTGAGCTGTTGTTACAGAGAATTAATCAGCAAATCTGTGCTTGTGCATATGTTTTACACTTAAAGTTAAGATCAATTCATGCTAATTTATGCAAAGTGAGTTAAAGTCAGAACCATCTTAATAAACTCTTGTCCTGTGTGAACTTCACACCTCGTCCTTACAGAACCCAGTGCTGTTTGCTTCTGTCTATCTTTCATGCTTCGAGTATCAATCGAGTATCTAACAGATATTATAATGAGCCCAAGTCACATGACTAAGTACAACTTTCAGGAATGTTTGTGAAAACATTAAATGTTAAAAGACTTCCAGTTTTACTGTGCATTTATTTTAGGGGGATTGTTCACATTAGACAAATTACTTTAACTAAATACACAATTTGTTCATCATTTAGATATTTAACCTTTAATCTGATTATTATGGCTTCATGCTGATTCTTTGAGGTAAAATATAAACATATAAACTGTAGACATCATTAAAGGGTCCCTGAGAACTACAAACTCCACAACCACCGACACGTTAACACCAGAAGCTCCTTAAGAAAAAAAGAAAAGAAAAATGTAAGTAAACTGTAACTGTGTCATTATAAGGTGTAGTGGGGTGGCTGGAGTTTAGTTAATTAGGGGAAAAGTGAAAAAGACCTTAAGTGAGACATTAAACAGACAATAGAACAAAGATCAGTAAGAGAAAGACAGTAAGAGAGACACTGAGAGAGAACAGTGTTATAGAGAACAGTGAAAGAGACAGGAAGGAATAGAGAGAGACGGGAAGAGAGACACAGTAAAAGTGAGACAGCAAGAGACAGATAACAGTAAGATAGAGACAGGAGGACACATAGAAATGGAGAGAGATGGAAAAGAGAGACATGGGAATAGAGACAGAGACGATAAAAGAGAGACAGTAAAAGAGAACAGTAAGATAAAGACAGGAGGAAACATGAGAACAGAGAGACATGAAGAGAGACAGTAGTAAGAGAGAGATACAGGAGGGAGACAGTCAGATAGACAGTAAGAGAGACAGTGAGTGAGACAGTAAGAGAGTCTGAGCCACAGTAAGAGAGACAGTAAGAGAGACAGTGAGTGAGACAGTGAGAGTGACAGTAAGTGAGACAGTAAGAGAGACAGTGAGAGAGACAGTGAGTGAGACAGTAAGAGAGACAGTGAGTGAGACAGTAAGTGAGACAGTGAGAGAGACAGTGAGTGAGACAGTAAGTGAGACAGTAAGAGAGACAGTGAGTGAGACAGTAAGTGAGACAGTGAATGAGACAGTGAGTGAGACAGTGAGTGAGACAGTAAGAGAGACAGTGAGTGAGACAGTGAGTGAGACAGTGAGTGAGACAGTGAGTGAGACAGTAAGAGAGACAGTGAGTGAGACAGTGAGTGAGACAGTGAGAGAGACAGTGAGTGAGACAGTAAGAGAGACAGTAAGAGAGACAGTAAGAGAGACAGTGAATGAGACAGTGAATGAGACAGTGAATGAGACAGTAAGTGAGACAGTGAGTGAGACAGTGAGAGAGACAGTAAGAGAGACAGTAAGAGAGACAGTGAGTGAGACAGTGAGAGAGACAGTGAGTGAGACAGTAAGAGAGACAGTAAGTGAAACAGTAAGAGAGACAGTAAGAGAGACAGTAAGTGAGACAGTGAGTGAGACAGTGAGTGAGACAGTAAGTGAGACAGTAAGTGAGACAGTGAGTGAGACAGTAAGAGAGACAGTAAGTGAGACAGTGAGTGAGACAGTGAATGAGACAGTGAGTGAGACAGTGAGAGAGACAGTAAGAGAGACAGTGAATGAGACAGTGAATGAGACAGTGAGTGAGACAGTGAGTGAGACAGTAAGAGAGACAGTGAGTGAGACAGTAAGTGAGACAGTGAGAGAGACAGTGAGTGAGACAGTAAGAGAGACAGTAAGTGAAACAGTAAGAGAGACAGTAAGTGAGACAGTAAGTGAGACAGTAAGTGAGAGTGAATGAGACAGTAAGTGAGACAGTGAGTGAGACAGTAAGTGAGACAGTGAGTGAGACAGTGAGAGAGACAGTAAGAGAGACAGTGAGTGAGACAGTGAGTGAGACAGTAAGAGAGACAGTGAGTGAGACAGTAAGTGAGACAGTGAGAGAGACAGTGAGTGAGACAGTAAGAGAGACAGTAAGTGAAACAGTAAGAGAGACAGTAAGTGAGAGTGAATGAGACAGTAAGTGAGACAGTAAGTGAGACAGTGAGTGAGACAGTGAGTGAGACAGTAAGAGAGACAGTAAGTGAGACAGTAAGTGAGACAGTGAGTGAGACAGTGAGTGAGACAGTAAGAGAGACAGTGAGTGAGACAGTGAGTGAGACAGTAAGAGAGACAGTGAGTGAGACAGTGAGTGAGACAGTAAGAGAGACAGTGAGTGAGACAGTAAGAGAGACAGTGAGTGAGACAGTGAGTGAGACAGTGAGAGAGACAGTAAGAGAGACAGTAAGTGAGACAGTAAGAGTTGCGGATTAAACAGAGTAACGGGGTAAATAAATATGAGTAAACATGATCAGAGTGTTTCTGGTACCGGTACCTGGATCACGTGCTCCAGTCGGGAGTCTGCGCGCAGGCTGCCCGGGGCGCTCATCGGGGCGCGTGCGCTCGGCGGGACCGACGGAGGACACGGAGAATAAACACCCGGTATTTCCGTTTCCTTCAGGAGCGCGCGGCTCTGTCTCACAGGTGCCCAAGTGTGTGTGTGTGTGTGTGTGTGTGGGAGAGAGATTAGGAGGAGGACTTACACACTCCACCCCACCTCCCGGTTACACACACACACACACACACACACACACACACACACTTTACATATAATTCATTATTTACTGCTATTTCCATTTAATATAACATTAATTATAACTGATCAAAGAGTTCATTAGCTTATTTATTCCTTTCTTTATTGGCTGTTAAAATCAAAAAGCTATAAGTCAAAACAAAAAAAAATATATAGAACTAAAAATATATTTTACTGCAAAGAAAGAGCTCTCTCTCTCTCTCTCTCTCTCTCTCTCTCTCATTGTTTTCTTTCTTTATCTCTCTATTTATCATTCTCCCTCCTTCACTCTCTGCCATTGTCTCAGAGGTGTGCGTGTGTGTGTGTGTGAGATGCCTGTCTGTATTCGACAAGCACAATGAAACCAACAGACACACTTACATTCTCACTAAGCACCTCGTTGCCGTGGAAACGGACAGGTCAACAAACCCTCAGGGCCGTGTAGTGTCGGTGCCGGGGCTTTAGTAATAAATCACAGCGACTGTGGAGGCTTTAATCAGTGTATATACAACCCCTGGCAAAAAGTATGGAATCACCGTCTCAGAAGATGTTCATTCTAATGTTTAATTGTGTAGGAAAAAAAACAAGCACATACTGTACATGCCACAAAACTATTTTCACTCAACAATCCAAACTTCTGGCTGTATAAAACACTTAAAAAAACAAAACAAAGAAAGATAACTAGAGTCAACGACAACTGTTTTAACAACTCAAACAGAGGAAAAAAATATGGAATCACCAAATAAAAACACTACTTGTACTTTGTTGCAGCACCTCTGGCTTTTATAACAGCTTGAATTCTCTGAGTCCTGGATTTAACTAATGTCCAACAGTAGACTTCATCAGTCTGTCTCCAGCTTTGTCTTATTGCAGTTGCCAGATCAGCTTTGCAGGTTGGAGCCTCGTCCTGGACCATTTTCTTTCATTTCCACCACAGATTTTCAATTGGATTAAGGTCCGGACTATTTGCAGGCCATGCCATTGACATTATATGTATTTCCTGTAGGAATGTTTTCACAGATTTTGCCCTATGGCACGACGCATTATCATCCTGAAAAATGATGCTACCATCACCAAACATCCTTTCAATTGATGGAATAAGAAAAGTGTCCAAAATCTCAACATAAACTTGTGCATTTATAGAAGATGTAATGACTGTCATGTCTCCCATACCTTTACCTGACATACAACCCCATATCAATAATGATTGTGGAAATTTGCATGTTTTCTTCAGGCAGTTGTCTTTATTAATTTCATTGGAACGGCACCAAACAAAAGTTCCAGCATCATCACCCTGCGCAATGCAGATTCGTGATTCATCACTGACTCTAACTCTCATCCAGTCATCCGCAGTCCAAGATTGTCTTTCTTTAGCCCACTGAAACCTTGTTTTTGTTCTGTTTAGATGTTAATGATGGTTTTCTTTTGGCTTTTCTGGATGTAAATCCCATTTCTTTTAGGCGGTTTCTTACTGTCCGCTCACAGACATTGACTCCACTTTCTGCTCATTTGTTCCTCATTTGTTTTGTTGTGTATTTTCTGTTTTCAAGTCATATTGCTTTAAGTTTTCTGTCTTGGCGCTTTGATGTCTTTCTTGGTCTACCAGTACGCTTCCCTTTTACAACCTTTCCATTTGATTTGTACTTGGTCCAGATTTTAGACACAGCTGACTCGGAACAACCAACATCTTTTGCAACATTCCATGAAGATTTACCTTCTTCAAGAAGTTTGATAATTCTCTCCTTTGTTTCAACTGACATCTCTCGTGTTGGAGCTATGAGTTATGTCAATCATCTTGGTTCAACACATCCCTAATGTGTGCAAGCACTCTTTTTAACTGTGGACTAATTAGCAGTTGTAATCAGATACAGGTATTTCTTTTAGAAATGCAAAGTGCATGCTGATTCCATATTTTATTTGGTGATTCCATATTTTATTTGGTGATTCCATATTTTTTTCCTCTGTTTGAGTTGTTAAAACAGTTGTCATTGACTATAGTTATCTTTATTTGTTTTGTTTTTTTTAAGTGTTTTTTTTAAGTGTCTCCAGGCGGTTTGATCACAGGACAGTGACATCATATAATCACCATAGTGACATTATTGTGTGTTGAAATTGTTTGTTGAAATTGTGCGTTTGTTTGTTTGTTTGTAAAGTTTGTTTTCGCTTCCTCACACCGATTATTTTCCGTGTTTAGACACCATGTCGGTTGTGATTCTGCCTCTGAGTGCAGGTGAGGAGTCATTAGAGCTGCACTCGGTGGATTTGGAGGTGGAGGCCGTGGAGAAGCTGATCCGTGAGCTACAGGTGAAGCTGGCCCGGCTACAGCAGCGGAAAGCCACGCTGGAATCGACGCGGACCGACGCTCACCTGTCCCAGGTAAATTCTCGGCGTGACACAATCTCTCCGACAACCTCAACCCCGCGTGTTTCTCTGCCCAGGTCCAACACACCAAGGACGCAGCCCGCCCAGTGTTCCTACACCCCGGCGCCGGGACATCACGGACCCTGGATACAGCAGCGGCGGAAGAAGCACGCCAAGCCCCGGGCGAGGACCTCTCCCCCTCCACCACCACCCGTCTTCGACATCTCGACCCGAAACCGCTTCGCTCCTCTCCGCGAGATGGCACACGACGTCCTGGTCATGGGAGACTCCATCGTTCGTCACGTGCGTGCTACCACGGCTAAAGGTAAGGTGCACACACGCTGTTTACCTGGTGCACGTGTTCTTGATGTTGCTGCACAGGTGCCTGCTGCCCTGAGGAAGAACATTGGAGCTGTGGTTCTTCATGCTAGCACGAACGACACCAGGCTGAGGCAGACGGAGAACCTAAAGAAGGACTTCAGGAGCCTGGTCGAGAAGGTCCGCAGCACATCACCCACGACAATGATCATCGTATCTGGACCGCTTCCCACATTTCAGCGAGGAATCGAGAAGTTCAGTAGATTATTTGCTTTTAATGAATGGTTACAATCTTGGTGTCAACAACAGAAATTACGCTTTGTTGATAACTGGAATGTTTTCTGGGAGCGTCCTAGGCTCTATCACACCGATGGCCTACACCCTAGCAGAGCTGGAGCAGCGGTCCTCTCTGACAACATCTCCAGAACACTACGAACCATCTGACTGGCGGTAAGTCATACTGTAGATTCCAAACATATTAGCCACATCACAACTCACCGTAGTGATAGACGCACACACATAGCTTGTCCTATAGAAACTGTGTCTGTTCCCCGAATACTGAGAAAAAAGAATAAATTTGTTAAATTTGCCCGAAACAATCTGATAACCATAAAACCAGAAAAAGGCAAAATAAGTAGTCAAAATCCACCTCTAAAGTTTGGACTACTCAACATTAGATCCCTTGCGCCTAAAGCACTTATTGTTAATGAAATTATCTCAGATTATTGCCTTGACGCACTCTGTCTCACTGAAACCTGGCTTAAACCAAATGAATATTTTGGTCTGAATGAGTCTACTCCGTCAGGATATTTCTATAAGCACGAGCCCCGTCTAATTGGTCGTGGTGGTGGTGTCGCCACTATCTACAATGATGTACTCACTGTTACCCAGAAAATAAGGCCCAGGTTTAATTCATTTGAAGTGCTTATCATTAATGTTGCACTAAATGAAATACGTAATAAACCCTTGCTATATTTTACCTTGGCCACCGTGTACAGACCCCCGGGGCCATATGGCGATTTTCTTAAAGAATTTGGACATCTGCTATCAGACCTATTGGTTAACTCTGACAAAGTGTTGATAGTAGGAGACTTTAACATTCATGTAGATGATGCTAACGACGCTTTAGCACTCACATTTATGGAATTACTAAATTCCTTTGGGGTTAAGCAAAATATAATTGGAGCAACTCACCGCTTTAATCATACGCTAGATTTAATTATATCCCATGGTATAGATGTCTCTAATATAGAGATCATACCTCAAAGTGATGATATCACAGATCATCACCTCCTGACATATACTCTACCCGTAGAACAGATTAGCTGTGTCTCCCCACGTTATCAATCTGTTAGAAATATCAATCCCACTACTAAAGACAGATTCACAAGTAATCTGCCGGATCTGTCCCAATTTCTTATTAGACCCCTAAATGCAGATGATCTAGATGAAGTGACTAGCAGCATGGGCACTATTTTTACCAGTACATTAGACACTGTTGCTCCCATCAGATTAAAAAAAGTCAGAGATAAAACACTTGCACCGTGGTACAACAGTCATACTCGCGCCCTAAAGAGAGCAACCCGTAACCTCGAACGAAAATGGAGGAAAACTAAATTAGAAGTTTTTCGAATTGCGTATAAAGACAGTATGTGCAGCTATAGACAGGCTCTAAAAACTGCTAGGACTGAGCATCTTAGCCAACTGATAGCAAGAAACCAAAACAATCCCAGGTTCTTATTTAGTACAGTGGCTCGACTAACAAAACCTAAGATGCCCGCAGAGAGTATCCCATCACAGTTTAGAAGTGAAGACTTTATGGACTTCTTTAATGAAAAAATCAATAATATCAGGAAGAAAATAATGGAGGTTCAACCTCTAATAGTATCTCACGATCCAGTTCAGCCTATAGCTTCACATTTAGATTTTCACTGCTTTACAGGTATAGGACAGGAAGAGCTGTATAAACTCATCACCTCGGCTAAATCAACAACGTGCCTGTTAGACCCAATCCCAACCAGATTTTTAAAAGAAGTGATGCTTACGGTTGGAGAGCCACTCCTAAACATTATTAATTCTTCATTACATCTAGGTCACGTCCCTAAACCTTTCAAGTTAGCAGTTATTAAGCCGCTTCTTAAAAAATCTAATTTGGACGCGAATGAAATAACAAATTACAGACCGATTTCAAACCTTCCGTTCATATCAAAAATACTAGAAAAAGTAGTATCAGCTCAAATTTGCACATTCTTGCAGGATAACAACATCCTTGAAGAATTTCAGTCAGGTTTCAGGCCCCATCATAGCACAGAAACTGCACTAGTTAAGATTACAAACGACTTGTTTTTAGCTTCAGACCAAGGCTGCATCTCATTGCTAGTCCTGCTTGATCTTAGTGCTGCATTCGACACTATAGATCATAATATTCTCATAGATCGCTTACAAAATTATATAGGTATTCAGGGACAGGCATTAAAATGGTTTAGATCTTACCTGTCTGATCGCTACCATTTTGTAGATCTAAATGGAGAACCGTCTGGTGTAATGCCAGTGAAATATGGGGTCCCACAAGGGTCAGTTTTAGGACCTCTGTTGTTCTCAATATACATGCTTCCCTTGGGTAACATCATTAGAAGACATGGGATTAGTTTCCATTGTTATGCTGATGATACCCAATTATATATCTCAACCAAACCAGACGAAATACCTAAGCTGTCTAGATTAACTGAGTGTGTCCAGGACATAAAAGATTGGATGACCAATAACTTTCTTTTATTAAATTCAGATAAGACAGAGATATTACTTATTGGCCCAAAAACCAGCACACAACAGCTTTCACAATTCAGCCTGCGCTTAGAAGGATGTACTGTTATTACCAGCTCAGCAGTAAAAGATCTGGGAGTAATATTAGACAGTAACTTGTCCGATTTCCAATATCACAAAAACAGACTTTTTCCATCTTCGAAATATTGCTAAACTTAGGAACATCTTATCCGTATCTGATGCAGAAAAGCTAGTTCATGCATTCATGACCTCCAGACTGGACTATTGTAATGCATTACTAGGTGGTTGTCCTGCATCCTCAATAAACAAGCTTCAGTTAATCCAAAATGCAGCTGCCAGGGTTCTCACTAGATCCAGAAAATATGATCATATAACCCCAATATTATCATCCCTGCACTGGCTACCTGTTCAGTTTAGAATAAATTACAAAATAGTATTACTTACATACAAGGCCTTAAATGGTTTAGCTCCCACATACCTAACCAGTCTTCTGATACGCTACAATCCACCACGCGCCTTAAGATCACAAAACTCCGGACTTCTGGTAGTTCCCAGAATTTCAAAATCTACAAAAGGGGGTAGGGATTTTTCATATTTAGCTCCAAAGCTTTGGAATAGCCTTCCAGACAGTGTTCGGGGAGCAGACACGGTTTCTCAGTTCAAAAGTAGACTCAAGACGCATCTTTTTAATCTGGCATACACATAACTCATCCCAGTACTCATACTCCAGTACACCTATACCGAATGGCAACTACGCTAATTCTCCCCATCTGTTCTGTATTTCTCTACCCATCCCGAGGCATCGGGAGATTTTGCCAGCTTCAGTAGACAAAGGCCGACCCTGCGAGGTTCCTGAGGCATCCAGAGAAGGACCAGCTCCAGCTGGATTCAGCTTTATGATGGTTGGAGCTACACATGCTGCTCCTGTGCTTCCAGTGATCCAGACCTCATCTGCCCTCTGCACCTACTGACTCGTCCCTATGCTGAACTGGTCTTCATGTCAATTTAAATAATTTCTGTCATATTGAATTTTCACCTGCACAACACACAAGATGTTATATCATTTCTATCTGTTATCACCCAGATGAGGATGGGTTCCCTGTTGAGTCTGGTTCCTCTCAAGGTTTCTTCCTAATGCCATCTCAGGGAGTTTTTCCTTGCCACCGTCGCCGTCACCCTTGGCTTGCTCATCAGAGAAATTTCATTCATTCGTCTCATTATTATTATCTGCACATTTTTCTCACACATCCACACTTCCAATTATTTTCTTTTCTATAATTATTATTATTATTTGTTTTTATTTATTAATTTTCTATTATTATTATTTTATTTATTTATTTATTTATTATTATTATTATTATTATGATTTGTTAAATTTCTTTAATTTTTGTGAAGCTGCTTTGAGACAATGACCATTGTTAAAAGCGCTATATAAATAGAATAGAATAGAATTGAATTGAATTGAATATTGTAGTTTACTGTACAACAGGTTACTAATAAGCTCCTTTATACTCTGGTGTGCAAGATGTAAATACACCCTCAGAATTTTACAATAAACTGTAAGCATTAAAATTAATGACCAGTATTTTGACAGATATTAGTTTTCTTCTTTTCAGATTGGAATAGAACCTGATTTTTACTCCTGGAAGTGAAAGTTCCAAAGAAATGTCTGATTTCCTCAGAGATCGGTCTGTTGGTCAGACTGAGTGCGGACTGTAATCCCCCTTTCTACTGCTCACAGTGTTTGTTTACATCTTGCCAAAGTGAGGACTGTAAGCTGTAAGTGTGTGTGTCGGTTTCAGGATCTATAAGTACAGTGTTGTGTTTAGGAGCTTCAGCAGGACTGACTGGACTTCTGCAGTTTTACTGCCCTCTAGTGGTTATATACAGCTGAGACATCTTTAACAAGGAGCGTGTATACCGTTTGCAACAACCATAAGACTTTATACTCCCTCTGTATTTAATATTAACGAACTGCAACATTTTATTAGAATGTCTCATTATTATTAGAAAAAAACTTCCTAATAGGATTCTTTATTATCAAAAATAACTGCATGTCCTTACTATAAAAATGTTCTAAAAACAATAGACTTGCCACTGCATGACATGACCCTGATCATCCTGCAGGTTTTGCGTTACAGGACACGCCTCAGGACACGCCTCAGGACACGCCTCAGGACAGCGGAGACGGTTAGAATGTTTATAGCTGCTAGAAGGTAAGTGAGAACAGAATCCGATGTCTGTTGATGTTCCACAGCACTTCATTGTTAAATTGTTATCAGTTAATGTTATCTATGAATTTATTTAAATTCCCATTGTTTATCAAATTGCTGTTGGTGTTTTGACGAATAAAACTCTTCCTTCACTGTTAGAGGAAAATATAGACTGACTTTGACTCAGCTTTGTGCCAGATCACATCACGCCACCAAGACATAGATTACTTTTCTAAAACAACAAACCCTGATGTGTTTTCCTCTTTATTAGGTTTGCTCACAACTTCTCTTTCTTCTTCCTCCTCTTTCGGCTGCTCCACATCTTCCCTCGTCACTCCAACCTCCTGCATGTCCTCCCTCACCACATTCATAAACCTCCTCTTGGGCCTTTCTCTTCTCCTGCCTGGCAGCTCCATCTCTAACATTCTCCTCATACACCCCTCATCCCTCCTCTGCACATGTCCAAACTATCTTAATCTGGCCTCCCTAGCCTCGTCCCCTTGTCTCTAGCCAAACTGTCCTACCTGCACTGTCTCTCTAATACACGCATTCCTAATCCTGGCACCTCCAGCTCTGGTTTCTGTCCTTTTGCCAGCGCCAACAACACTGATGTCAAATTGAATTGTGAGAATAGTGATGTCATTATGATAGAGGGTCACTCTGCAAATGCAGCCTCTTTACTATTGGCCTTCAATAATTAATATATATATATAAAAAACATGGCTCATTTTATACAAATATCTTATTCTGAACAAGGTTAATGAAGTTCACTTTAAAATATTCCACAGTAATTATCCTGTTCATTCCATAACTGCGGTGTATGTGGACATTGTGGATCTGTGGACATTCTGCAACTAAAATGAACAATGTATTCCTCATCTTTCTTTTTTACTTGTGGAGCGGTACAAGCTTTTTGGTGGCAAACTTGAAAATTATATATGAAATTTTATTCATGAATCTTATCATTTCACATTAAAGGACATAATTAATTTTTCCCCACCATATTAATTCAATTCAATTCAGTTTTATTTGTATAGCGCTTTTAACAATCGACATTGTCTCAAAACAGCTTTACACAATCAAGAGAATTATTTAAGTTTGTATGGAATGTGAATGCGTATGAATCAAAATGGTCAGATAGTCCCTGATAGATTGTTAATGGTTAAATTCATTGTCAATTTTTATATTTTAATGGGTGAATTTTACACACAAAAATGTAAATTTTCTAGATCAGTTCCTAAACCATTGCCTTCGCTCAGTGAAATACAAAACCTTTTGAACTCTTTAAAATCTAATAGAAAAACCACAATTTTTCTGTTATTGTCTTAAAATTCAGATTTAATCAATGAAACACTGTGATGATGATTATTATTATTATTATTATTATTATTATTATTATTATTATTATTATTGCTATTTGGTTTATTTTTCTATTTTTTACCCTTATTTATTTATTTGTTTGTTTTCTGTCTATTGTAATTTATTTACATATTCTGTGTTAAGTTTCTTTTACTGTATATCTTCTATTACTGTGGATAGTTAATTGTATCATTATTATTTTTGGACACCTGAATCCTGTACGTTATACTTGTATTTTTTCACTATTGTCCTTGTAATATATATTATTTAATAAAGCAGCTTCTGTCCACAGTTCCCTTCTTCCCTCCTGGCCCTCAGTGTGTTTCTGTCTGTCTGTCTGTCTGTCTGTAGGTCTGTCTGTAGGTCTGTCTGTCTGTAGGTCTGTCTGTCTGTAGGTCTGGACATCCTGCTGCTGCTGCTGCTTATAAACTTCAGGGGGAAAAAGTCAAACACACCTTTATTAATGACACACTTTTATACACGCCGTGTTCGTGGTTTATATGGTTTAAGAAAACTTTAAGAACTTTAACTAACTTAGCATGTGTTTAAAGCATGTGCAAGGAGTTTCCTCGTCTAAGAACAACAAACGGAATTCATCTCCAAACAACTAAAACTCCGACACAGAGGTACGTTATAATGTCTACCGTTCAGCTTGTTCAGTGTGTAGAGTGCAGGATGTTTAGACATTCTTCCTCCGTCATTAGTGATAACTTTACTTGTGATAGGTGTGTGTTAGTGAGCACTCTGACGGAGAAGATATCAGCATTAGAGGAGCGCATCCAGACTTTAGAGAGGGTTAGACAGTGTGAGAGCAGAGTTATTCCTGTAGCGGACAGTCTGGGTGCCACAGGCGGAGATAATCAGCCCCCGACTCCGGCATTAGAGCCCTCACAGCGGGGCGAGTGGGTGACGACTCGGCGGCATACTCGTTCAGCCAAAGCTAACAGGATGAGTATGTAGCTCTAAATGAAGCTAGTCCTCCTGGATACAGCTACATACACCAGCCTCGGTTAACTGGTAGAGGAGGAGGCGTCGCAGTTATTCATAATGATAATCTGTCTATCGTACAAAAACACAGACACAAATTTAACTCATTTGAAATTCTCTATAGTAACATAAGTGTATTTAAGTATATTAAATCAGCTCAGTCGATTCCACTAATTATAATTTACAGACCTCCAGGGCCGTATTCTGAATTTCTTAGTGAATTTGCAGATTTCATCTCAGACCTGGTCGTTTCTGTAGACAAAGTGTTAATTGCTGGAGATTTTAACATTCATTTTGAGAATCCAGAAGACCCTCTGAGAACAGCATTTATGTCCATACTGGACTCCGTAGGTGTAAATCAGTGTGTAGTAGGACCCACTCATAAAGCAGGTCACACTTTAGATTTAGTAATATTCTTCGGATTAATTATAAGAAATGTATTCACAATTCCACTGTCTGAAATTATCTCAGATCACTATCTTGTCTCCATTCAAGTGTGTCACAGTGATAATGTACGCACAGCACCGCGCTACCGTATTAAACGTACATTCACATCAACTACCACACAGAGTTTTATCAGTAATCTCCCACAGTTACCAACTTCGATTAGGCCACCGTTTGACCCCACAGAACTCGATTAGGCGACTGAATATTTAGAGTCGACACTTCGTTGTACCTTAGATAATGTAGCTCCAGCTAAAAGAAAAATTATTAGAGATAAGAAACTCGCTCCCTGGTATAACGATCACACGCGCACTTTAAAACAGACTGCTCGGAAATTAGAGCGTAAATGGCGTCAAACTAAATTATTGGTATTTCAAATAGCATGGAAAGAGAGCATCCTGAACTATAGGAAAGCTCTTAGTGTAGCTAGATCAACGTATCTCTCCACTCTTATAGAAGAAAATAAAAATAATCCTAGATTTTTATTTAATACCGTAGCCAAATTAACCAGAAATAAGACCACTACAGAAATCTCCACAACATCATCATGCAATAGTGAGGACTTCATGAACTGTTTTAATAATAAAATTGTAAATATCAGGCATAAAATTGAGGCTTTGAAACAAAACAATGTAATTGATACAGATGTTAACCTAGCCATGTCAGATTCAAACCTAGAATACTTTACTCCTCTTGAAGAGAATGAACTAATTTCACTCATCTCTTCTGCAAATTCATCAACCTGTATATTAGATCCTATACCGACACATTTTCTTAAACAGATAGTACCAGTAATAACAGAACCGCTGTTGAGAATAATTAATTCCTCACTCAGCATTGGTTATGTTCCAAAATCTTTTAAATTAGCAGTTATTAAACCAATAATTAAGAAACCTGACCTCGACCCCTGTCAGCTGTCCAATTACAGGCCAATATCAAACCTCCCCTTTATCTCTAAGATTCTGGAAAAGATAGTAGCGGAGCAGCTATGCTCATATCTACATAGAAATGGCATACATGAACTATATCAGTCAGGATTTAGGCCTCATCACAGCACAGAAACAGCACTCGTTAAAGTAGTAAATGACCTCCTATTGGTCTCTGATCAGGGTTGTGTAACTATGCTTGTATTACTCGACCTCAGTGCAGCTTTTGACACCATTGATCATGCTATTCTTCTTCACAGATTAGAAAATGTAGTAGGAATTAAGGGTACAGCCCTCTCCTGCCTCAGATCCTATTTGACCGATCGTTATCAGTATGTAGACTTAAATGGTGATTATTCTGCATGTTCTCTAGTGGAGTTTGGCGTTCCGCAGGGTTCAGTTTTAGGCCCACTGCTTTTTTCCCTTTACATGCTTCCTCTGGGCAACATAATCCGTAAGCATGGTATTAGTTTTCATTGTTATGCTGACGACACACAGCTATACGTCTCAACAAAACCTGATGAGAAAAACCATCTTACTAAAGTTGAGCAATGTGTGCAGGACATTAAGTGCAACAGTAAAAGACCTCGGCGTGATTATAGATTCCAGCCTTTCATTTGAAGCTCATGTAGATAATATCACCAGGATAGCATTCTTTCACCTTAGAAATATCGCCAAAATAAGAAATATATTGTCGCTAAACGATGCAGAAAAACTAGTTCATGCTTTTATCACTTCTAGGTTGGACTATTGTAATGCCTTACTGTCTGGCTGTTCAGTTAGGTGCATAAACAAGCTTCAGCTAGTCCAGAATGCAGCAGTGAGAGTCCTCACTAGAACCAGAAGATATGAGCACATCACCCCTATCCTATCTTCACTACATTGGCTCCCTGTGAAATTTCACATTGATTTTAAAATACTACTCTTGGCATATAAAGCATTAAATGGTCTCGCGCCGCAGTATCTGAGCGAACTGCTAGTGTCTTACGATCCGCCAAGCCTACTTCGGTCAAAGGATGCAGGCTGCTTGTCAGTACCGCGTATTATGAAAACTACAGCTGGGGGCAGAGCTTTTTCTTACAAAGCCCCAAAATTATGGAATAGTCTTCCAAATAGTGTTCGGGACTCAGACACAGTCTCAGTGTTTAAGTCTAGGCTCAAAACCTATTTATTTAGCCAAGCATTTTTATAAATAGATTTGCCATAAGGTAAAGGAGCAGATCTGGGGGACTCATGGACGTAGAGTATTATGGTGAACTGGTATGTTTAGATGCTGTCTTCCTCACTCTCATTTGATCACTCAGGTTTGTTGACGGTGAGGTGATTGTTTGCTTTACATCTCAGTTCCCCCTCATGTTTGTGTTTCCTTCTGGCTCCTCCCTTTTAGTTATGATGTCATAGTTAGTCCTGCCGGAGTCTCTGCTTGCACTCTACAGTAAATATACATTCACATTAGACATTGTGACTGTGACCATACCTAACTGCAATCTCTCCTCCTCTTCTCTTTCTCCCCCTCTTTCTCTTTCCTCTCTCCCCCCGTCTCCCCCTTTCACTCTTTCTCTCTCTCTGTCGAGCTACACATGTGGTTCCTGAGCTGCCAGTGATCCAGACTCCCTCTGCCCTCTGGACCTGTCTGATCCATCCTGGTGCCCCGTTTCTGGTTGGAGGTCTCGCCGCATGGATGCCCCGTGTGTCTCTTTGGGATGCGTCTGGTGTCTGGGGATGATTCTCTCTACTTAGAAGATGGTTCTGGCCTCGACTGGTGTTGTCAGCTGTTTCTCTGAGGACTTGACAATTCGATAGTTCAGGACTGGAACTTTCTACAAGTCTATCTGAGTCTCCAATAACTACTGGACTCCATTTTAACATCAATTAATATCAACTATTATAGCTGAACTGCTGCCACCTAACACACTGTATAAATGCAGATCATTTCCTGCTATCTGTTTCACCCAGATGAGGATGGGTTCCCTGTTGAGTCTGGTTCCTCTCAAGGTTTCTTCCTATTACCATCTCAGGGAGTTTTTCCTTGCCACTGTCGCCCTCGGCTTGCTCACCAGGGACTATCTGAACATTTTGATTCATACACATTCGCATTCCATACAAACTTAAATAATTCTTTTGATTGTGTAAAGTTGTTTTGAGACAATGTCAATTGTTAAAAGCGCTATACAAATAAAATTTTATTGAATTTAAACCCTATTTCTTAGCCTCTGCTAATGTGCTAGCCGTGTCTGTGGCTGCACGCATGGAGATGAAGGCGAACAACGATGACATCAGAGGGCGTTTGAATTATAACGGTTGTATAATGGCGCTTTCCACTGCATAGAACGGCACGACACGGTTCAGTTCTACTCACTTTTGGGGGGTTTTCTACTGGGAACAGTACATAGTACCTGGTCCTTTTTTTAGTACCACCTCAGCCGAGGTTCCAATGCCTTTTTTCCACTGCATAGTACGGCACGACACGGTTCAGTTCAACTCACTTCGGTTCGGCGCAGTTTGGTTCGGTTTGCTCTTCCACTGCAGTGTAGTAACGCTTTAGCGTGGGCGGGATTACTCGCGTGTTGTTATAGTCGCGGCGCCGCTACTGCCGTGACGTCATCGTAAACGCGCCACAAACACACACACAACAATGGAGCATATCGCCGGCATGGTGTTCTTCATTCTCGGCATGTGGATGTTTTTAACAGCGAGACGAAGGAGTTTGTTTCAAAAGAGGCCGACGGTTAATACAAAAATGTGCGTGCGATCCTTCTCTGGCTGTTTCTAAATATAGCGGTTCTGTTGTGTCTCGTGTCGCAAGTTCAGTGACGCAGTAATGACGATTTTCTCCGGCTAATCGGTGACCAGCGTGTTTACACGTCACGTTTTGGTAACGGTTCGGCGCGCTTGGAACCTCGGCCGAGGTGGTACTGAAAAAAGGACCAGGTACTATGTACTGTCCCAGTGGAAAACCCCCCAAAAGTGAGCTGAACTGAGCCGTGTCGTGCCGTACTATGCAGTGGAAAAGCGCCACAAGCGCGCCGAACCGTTACCTAAACGTGACGTGTAAACTCCGCTGGTCACTGATTGGCCGGAGAAAATCGTCATTACTGCGTCACTGAACTTGCGTCACGAGACACAACAGAACCGCTATATTTAGAAACAGCCAGAGAAGGATCGCGCGCACCTCTTGTTCTAACAAAAAATGGCGGTTTCGTGGTGTATTGAGGAAGTGCAGACGTTCCTCTCGTTGGTAGCCGAGGACCGAATTCAGCGCGAGCTGGACGGGGCGACGCGGAATGAGAAAGTTTTTCAGGAGGTCGCCAAGCTCTTGGGTGCACACGGCTACCAGCGGACTTACAAACAGTGCAGGGAAAAGTTAAAAAAAATGAAGAGCGACTACAGGAGTATAAAAGAGCACAACAGCCGGAGAGGTTCAAACAGGCGCTCGTGGAAGTGGTTCGACCAGATGGACGCAATCTACGGAGCTCGAGCAGCGAACAATGGAAGGGAGGGAGCCCTGGACTCGGCCACGCCACTGTTGCTGAACACGATCGGGGACGGTACGTTGTGTTAATATAACGTTTGAAATCTTACCTTTATTGACCGTCGATTCGTATTTAATATCGCAATCTGACTGTAAAATCATGGCCTAATGAAGCACGAAGGCCTAGTAGCTAACATTTATCAGTGGTAGTGCTATTGTTCATGTATTTATATAATATAATACATTTAAATAATAAAGGTCATTGTTTTCTGTGATTTACTGATAAACATTTGTCTTCCATATAGTTTAGATTCATTACACACAAACTGAAGTAGTTGAAGCCTTTCATTGTTTCAATATTGATGATTGTGGCATACAGCTCATGAAAACCCAAACATAAGTATTTTAATGCTTCCTTTTTCTGTATCCCATCTGTAAGAGTTAGAGAGCCCGCTTCACCGTAACCATGACGACTACGAAGCTAGCGCTCGCGCCGCCTCCACACCAGTGGGTCTGTCAGGCAGTTTGTTGTGTTTATTAATGTTAGCATCTTTAGCTAGCGCCTTGCTGTGGCGGAATTTACGTAGAAGTGACAGGATTTAGGTTTGATGAATAAAAGTGAAAGCGCTGAGACACTCACTTCCTGTTCAATACGTAAACACACACACACACACACGTACCGTCTCCGTGCAGCGCAGCACCGACTCCAGTCCCACATCCTCCCCGCATTCTGTATAAACCACACGGCTTTATATCAGCAAACTAAAGCCTCTGGATATCTGTGTGTGGATTCGTGTTTCCTGTGTGTGTGTGTGTGTGTGATTCCGGGGTGGGACTAAAACCACGCCGAGATTTACTCTGGATAAAATCAGCGCTCATTAAATCTCATTGTCCGTTATGAATCACTTTAATGAACCGACACATCATCGAACCGAATCGTTTAGCTGAATCGGAGTTTTGATTTATTTGATTCAGCTGCGTTAAAGTTGCGTTAAATATATAAAACTCGGCTTATATTTTACCTGAAACAAAATCTGAATTTGTTTAATATAAATAGCGAATATATAATTTGTATATAGTGACAACTTGCACTCCAGGGTCTGGGTTTGATTCCCGCCTGTGTGTGTGTGTGTGTGTGTGTTCTCCCCGTTCTTGATGGGTTTCCCTCGGGGTACTCCGGTTTCCTCCCTGTACGTCAGGGTAATGTGTGACGTCAGTAGTGTGTGAGTGTGGATGTTGAACAGAGACCCGTAGCACAAGTTGTAAACCTGGGAATAAATATAATAATAATCCTGACTGTCCTCCACTCGGTCCCAGGCTGGACTACAGCGGTTCCTCCCAGATGAATAGGGGAATTTTTCAGAAAGGTGAGCTTAGTCACGTCACCAGCATTATAACAATCACACTTTATAACTGAAGCTGATTAACAAAATCATGTTGTCATGTTGCTGGGAATAAATATATCAGACATTTTTATAATGTTAAAAAGCTAAAAGATAGACAACTTACTGAAAGCCAATTGTAGGTTATTAGAACAGAAAAGTCCCAAATCAAATGAAGATGTTAACAGCTTGAAATGAAAAAGAACCTAGAATTTGTCATAACAAATGGAACATAAACTATAGAATTAAAATTAAAATCCCCATTTATTCCAGAAAATCAGAGAGAAACAGTACAAGTTGATTTTTCCACTGGATCACACAGATGATCAGTCGTTACTGCTCCACAGGAGAACTAGATGATGTAATGAGGAGGATAAAAACATACTTTCTTCGCTCTCATGGACACGAGGGCAAAAAAAAATGTGTACAAAATCTCACTCACCCCCGACCGAGAGAGGAATCACTCCAGATCCTGCTGCTGAAC
Organism: Channallabes apus; assembly: GCA_030522415.1. Taxonomy (NCBI): domain Eukaryota; kingdom Metazoa; phylum Chordata; class Actinopteri; order Siluriformes; family Clariidae; genus Channallabes; species Channallabes apus. The sequence goes on from CM060123.1 coordinate 1,094,614, forward strand.
CTGAACTCCTGCACCTTACACACACACACACACACACACACACACACACACACACACACACAACAAAATGCACCATGGAGACAATTACACACACACTAAACTAACAGGTCTCCACTGAACACCTTCAAACACTTTACACTGCCCTAATAGGTCTATACAGTGGTGTGAAAAACTATTTGCCCCCCTCCTGATTTCTTATTCTTTTGCATGTTTGTCACACAAAATGTTTCTGATCATCAAACACATTTAACTATTAGTCAAAGATAACACACGTAAACACAAAATGCAGTTTTTAAATGAGGGGTTTTATTATTTAGGGAGAAAAAAAATCCAAACCTACATGGCCCTGTGTGAAAAAGTAATTGCCCCCTGAACCTAATAACTGGTTGGGCCACCCTTAGCAGCAATAACTGCAATCAAGCGTTTGCGATAACTTGCAACGAGTCTTTTACAGCGCTCTGGAGGAATTTTGACCCACTCATCTTTGCAGAATTGTTGTAATTCAGCTTTATTTGAGGGTTTTCTAGCATGAACCGCCTTTTTAAGGTCATGCCACAACATCTCAATAGGATTCAGGTCAGGACTTTGACTAGGCCACTCCAAAGTCTTCATTTTATTTTTCTTCAGCCATTCAGAGGTGAATTTGCTGGTGTGTTTTGGGTCATTGTCCTGCTGCAGCACCCAAGATCGCTTCAGCTTGAGTTGACGAACAGATGGCCGGACATTCTCCTTCAGGATTTTTTGGTAGACAGTAGAATTCATGGTTCCATCTATCACAGCAAGCCTTCCAGGTCCTGAAGCAGCAAAACAACCCCAGACCATCACACTACCACCACCATATTTTACTGTTGGTATGATGTTCTTTTTCTGAAATGCTGTGTTACTTTTACGCCAGATGTAACGGGACACGCACCTTCCAAAAAGTTCAACTTTTGTCTCGTCGGTCCACAAGGTATTTTCCCAAAAGTCTTGGCAATCATTGAGATGTTTTTTAGCAAAATTGAGACGAGCCTTAATGTTCTTTTTGCTTAAAAGTGGTTTGCGCCTTGGAAATCTGCCATGCAGGCCGTTTTTGCCCAGTCTCTTTCTTATGGTGGAGTCGTGAACACTGACCTTAATTGAGGCAAGTGAGGCCTGCAGTTCTTTAGATGTTGTCCTGGGGTCTTTTGTGGCCTCTCGGATGAGTTGTCTCTGCGCTCTTGGGGTAATTTTGGTCGGCCGGCCGCTCCTGGGAAGGTTCACCACTGTTCCATGTTTTTGCCATTTGTGGATAATGGCTCTCACTGTGGTTCGCTGGAGTCCCAAAGCTTTAGAAATGGCTTTATAACCTTTACCAGACTGATAGATCTCAATTACTTTTGTTCTCATTTGTTCCTGAATTTCTTTGGATCTTGGCATGATGTCTAGCTTTTGAGGTGCTTTTGGTCTACTACTCTGTGTCAGGTAGCTCCTATTTAAGTGATTTCTTGATTGAAACAGGTGTGGCAGTAATCAGGCCTGGGGGTGACTACAGAAATTGAACTCAGGTGTGATAAACTACAGTTAAGGTATTTTTTAACAAGGGGGGCAATCACTTTTTCACACAGGGCCATGTAGATTTGGAGTTTTTTTTTTCTCCCTTAATAACGTAAACCTTCATTTAAAAACTGCATTTTGTGTTCAATTATGTTATCTTTGACTAATAGTTAACGGTTTTTGATGAGCAGAAACATTTAAGTGACAAACATGCAAAAGAATAAGAAATCAGGAAGGGGGCAAATAGTTTTTCACACCACTGTATATAAAAGGTTAAAAAATAAATCAGGAGATGTCTCTTCTATTAAATACATAAATATTATTTATATCTGTAAACATATGCAGTTATACTTATGATAAATCTGAATTTAATTTTCTTAAAGCAGCAAAAAATAAATAAATAAATTCTAGAATACACTAAATGGCCAAAGGTATGTGGACACCTGCCCGTCCCACCCATATGAGATTGTTGGACGTCCCGTTCCAAGATGGTGGGCATTAATGTGGAGTAATAGGTGATGCAGTAAAGAGTTTGCATGAGCTACCACTTCATAGCTGAGCTGCTGTTGTGCCAAAATGCGTCAATTTCACAATCATGGAGCAGATTCAGCAGCGCAGATAATTCCGGACTTGGTAAAGGTGAACCCTATGACAGTACCATGTTTAAAGTCTCTGAGATCGTCAGTGCCTCATCAATATCCATTTTACAGCCAGTGTTTAGAGATCATGCTGCTATGTAGAGTACGTTACTGTACTAGTCCATGTTAATATCATTACATCCTGTAATTGCTGCAGATTGTCCACATTAGGTGCTTAGGGACTATACAATGATAATAATATCTACCCACCTAACGTGGACAATCTGCAGCAGTTGCAGGATGTAATGATATTAACATGGACTAGTACAGTAAAGTACTGAGTAGTGAGTCTCCTGTTCCACCACATCCCGGACGTGTTCTATTGAGGTCAGACTGGGAATTGCACTAAAGAACACTGAGCTCGGTGTCATGTTCATGAAACCGGTTTGAGATAGCGTTAGCTTTGTGAAATGGTGCATCAGAGGATTATAAATTGTGGACAGCACAACAATACTCAAACAGGGTGTTATTGGGTTTTAAACAATGGTCCTCACACCATTACCCCACTCCATGGATTCATACAGTGACCAAATCTGACCTTATAACCAGATAAGACCATATAACAGTTTCATCAGACAACTTTACATTTTACTAGTCTTTAACTTACTGGAGTTTAATCACCATAAAACAAGACGAGTCATCTGTGAAGTTTTGATGAACCTTTGTTACCAATGGTATGATGATGGTAATTACTGAGTTGTTGTTATTGTTTTTTTGGTTATTGGGGTCAGGATGCATTGTTAATGGTATTGCTTAAGGGCCCAACAATGACATAAAATAGATTAATCACAGAAAAAATTGCATGTTAAAACCATTAACTGCTGATTAATCCAGGGCTGATGGTGGAGAACATTCCTGAGCCTGAACTTTTCCCCCTTGCCCCCGAGGTGAGTAGGGCGGGGGGGTAGTATGTATGCGACGCACTTTTAACACACAACTTGTTGCCCCTGGGCCCCAATATATAAGCAGCCTATGTATAACCCTGATCATCTTTATTGTCAAGTGGCTCTTTTTAGATATTTTCATATTTGCATTACGCCTCCAGTATTATTCAAGAACATACAGCATTTCCTTCTCAATGTGTTCAGTGACTAGATTGACATTATTATCTTAGTTCAATCACTGGAACTAAATGCTACAGACGCTACAGCCAGACCAGGACAGGTCAGTAAGTGGCAATAATACTGTAGTACTCCAATGTACACAGGAATTGATTAATTGATTATCCTCCGCTAATTTCTTACATAAAGTGACGAGTGGGCGGGCGATAGTAAATGACAGGTGAAGCTCAGCAATGAAGGAACACAAGCGAATATTTAACTCGGTCACATGATCGGTCACTGAAGGTGGAATATTATAGTGTTATATTCCTGCCACAGTTCTGAGCGATTCTGCGCGTGCCGTGTCTCCGCTGCTCGCTCAACATGTTCTCCGCGCATGCGCGACTTCTCGATTCTGTGCGCGCTCGACTCTGCCTGTACGCGCGCTCAACTTTGTCCAGTGTTACAAAACTGCCACAAAACCTGCCAATCACAGACTTCCACACACTACTGCTGATTGGCTGTTCATTCTCTATCAGCTGGAAATATCGACCGCATAACAGAAGCGTCGTAAATAAAGGTTTATACGTAAAGCGACCGAGTTGTCCGATTTGAATTTTTGTCAATGTAGTCTATAATTCATTCATTCATTTTCTATACCGCTTAATCCTGTGTTCGGGGAGAACATGCAAACTCCATGCACACAGAGATGGGAATCGAGCCTGGCCGGGGAATCGAACCCGGACCCTGGAGGTGCAAGGCGACAGTGCTAACCACTACACCGCCGCGCCGCCTGTAGTCTATAATATTTGTTTATAATATTTATAAATAAATACAACTTTATTTACAATGCTTCCCTTATATAATTACTTTTCATTTGTATATAATTATGTATAATATATTTTTAAGGCGGCACGGTGGTGTACATTTACATTTAGGCATTTGGCAGATGCTCTTATCCAGAGCGACTTACATTCTTATCTCATTATATATCTGAGCAGTTGAGGGTTAAGGGCCTTGCTCAAGGGCCCAACAGTGGCAACTTGGTGGTTGTGGGATTTGAACCTGGGATCTTCCGAACCGTAGTCCAATGCCTTAACCACTGAGCTACCCCTGGCCCTGGTGTAGTGGTTAGCACTGTCGCCTTGCACCTCCAGGGTCTGGGTTTGATTCCCGTCTCTGTGTGCATGGAGTTTGCATGTTCTCCCCGTGCTTGGTGGGTTTCCTCCGGGTACTCCGGTTTCCTCCCACAGTCCAAAGACATGCAGGTTAGGCTAATTGGCGTTCCTAAATTGCCCGTAGTGTGTGATTGGGTGAGTGTGTGTGTGTGTGTGTGTGTGTGCCCTGCGATGGATTGGCACCCTGTCCAGGGTGTACCCCGCCTAGTGCCCGAAGTCTCCTGGGATAGGCTCCAGGCCCCCCGCGACCCTGAACACAGGATTAAGCGGTATAGAAGATGAATGAATGAATATATTTTTTATTTATTATCATTTTAATTACTTTTGATTTTGTGAAGCTGCTTTGAGACCATGACCATTTTAAAAGCATTAGATAAATGATAGTATGCGTTATGCGGTCGATATTGCGAGCTGATAGAGAATGAACAGCCAATCAGCAGTAGGTTGTGGAAGTCTGTGATTGTGGCAGTTTTGTAACACTGGACAAAGTCGAGCGCGCGTACAGGCAGAGTCGAGCTGTTGAGCGCGCAGTGGAGACACCGCACGCGCATAGTGCTTTGTCTGCTCTCAAAATGTCAAACCACGCGCTCAGAACAGTGGCAGGAATATAACGCCACAGTATAATACCTGCCCTGGCTGTTGCCCCTGACTAACCTGAGGTGCTGCAGCGCTCTGACTGGCGCTTTATGAACAGGGGCTAATTCGTGCCGTGACAGTTTCCTTGTGCACACAGTACAATAACAAGCTCCTGGTGGCCTCCAGCTTCTAAAAGGCTTTTCTTCATCACCCACATCCTCAATCCAAACCCAGCTCCATTTATTCTTTATACCTTTATCGATATCTTTAATGTCTTCCACTGGCTTCATAAACAAAGCCATGACTTACGGTTTGAGTTGCCAGTATGAGACCCAATGGTACAGTATATCACCCCTGTATAATTCACTGTGGTGCATCACTGGGACTGTAACTAGCTAATGCTATCCTGCGGAGGGCAGTAATATGCCTAGTGGGGTCTACACTGCCTAAATGACAAAAGAAGAAGAGCCCCACATGGGCTTTGTAAGGTGATGGAGTCAGGAGAGAAGACACTGCTTGGCCCCTTGAATGGAACATTTACATTTAAAAAACATGCAGATGGGGCTGTTGATAAGAGCGTCGTCCTCTGCAGTTTCTGCCATAAGGAATTTTCCTACCATCGGAGTACCTCAAGCCTGAAATATCACCTGAACGCTAAGCATCCAACGTATGTAGCAGTGACCCCGGGGGTCCTAGACGCTGGAGCCATCAGTCAGCCTCAACAAGCTACACTCGACCCGGGGTTCAGGTGCAGGCTGAGTAAGTCAAGGACAAAATTGACGTGCGATTAATTAATCACAGAGCTTAAAATTAATTTGATTATTTTTTAATTGCTTGACACTTTGATGTTAATTTGAGGTGATGTCCGTTACAATACAGGTGCAGCGGTCTTCTTACATTACTGTGGAAAAAACATTTTTAATAGATCATATAATTTTATTTAAATTGTTTTATAAAGCGGGGGGGGGGGGGGGGTGAAATCAACACAACCTCAATCCTGTCTACATATTGCAGATTGGCAGTGATGTCACAAACTATTGTTGTTCCTGTTGTTATTGTTGTTGTATTGCTGTTGTTCAAAATAATCCTAGTGACCGCTATTAAAAGCTCATGATGGCAAACATCAGAGTTTAACTTCTAACATGTCGGCTCTTTTTTTATTTTTATTTTATTCAGGTGAGTATTTGGAAAAACTTATGACCTGCATAAAGTTTCCTGTCTTAATACTTATGTGAGAGTAATAAATGAGCACCTCGCTCTTTTCCAGCTCGGCAGGTCGACAACATGTCGGGACCCAAACCAGAGCCAGTGTGGGATGAGATGGAGAGAGCGGAGGCAATGGGCGAGGTGGAGGTGGAGGTGGAGGACTCTGTTCAGGCCACACAATGGCAGCGACACGACCAGTATGGGCCGGGCGATCCGGCGATGCTGGAGGCGCAGCAGCGAGGCTTCGACATGCTGCAGCGGGAACTCGGAGCCCTGCGGCGCACCATGAACACTCGTGTGAGCAGGATGGAGAGCAGGATTTACCCTCTGCTGGTGTCTGTGGAGGACAGTCTGCGCAGACTCGCTAACGCAGCCGAGCGCTGGGCTCCTCCTCCGAGAGACACAGGGTCTGCGACTGCATCTGCGTCTGCACAGCCGACGGACTCGCGGCGGTGCTTACGCATGCGCACCAGAGGGAGGAGAGGAAGGTCTGTAAATATCTGGCTGTGATGTTTTTATCGTTATTAAACACTTTTCAATCGTACTCTGGTTTATTATCTATGACTCAACACCTTTAAAATATACCGCAGTTTAGAATTCTTACCTGAAATTAATTGGATGTCAGACGTGCAGCAGCTTGGCGCCCCCTGGAGGCGAACTTATTTTTGGGCTATAGGTGTTTATTGCTAGTTTTGTGCGTCCATCATGGCACGTTTCAGTGCCTGCATTAATCTTTCCCCCAGTTTGAGCTACATTATGGTGCTTCTTTTGGATCAGACTACACGGGCCAGCCTTCACTCCCCAAGTGCATCAGTGAGCCTTGTCCACCCATGACCCTGTCCCCAGTTCTCCTCCCTGGATTAGTATTGGTAGGTCTTGACCACTGCAGCCTGGGACACAAACCACAAGAGCTGCAGTTTTGGAGGTGTCTAGACATTACAAATTGGCCCTTAATGCTGGTTGTGATAGTAAGAGGTCAGAACACACAGTGAATCACTGTGAAGGTGGCAAAAGAGGGATCATAATGTTATGATCAGTGTAACTGGCCACTGAGCCGGCCTCAATAAATGAACAGGTGTTTCAGAGCCGTCACACCATCTCAACAAAGTATAACAGAGCAACTCGTACACACACACACACACACACCGAGCCGTCCAGCGTCATGTTCTGGTTTAATGATGTGTTAACATTCCCTCTTCGGTGTGCTGATGTCACGCAATAAATAAGCAGACTTTATATCTGTAACATGTTGCAACGTCGTCTAAAGACATAAAAACACATGACAATCAAGTGATGGAAAAAAGGGGAAAAAAAAGATTTTATTTACAAATAAAAGTGTTGCTTTACATTTTATACATGTGTTTCTATGATTAGAGGCACTTGTGAAGAGATTTAAGCTTTAAAGGTGATCACATTCCAGAACGGGATCATAAAGTGTGTGTGTTTATGGAGGAAAAAACCTGCACAGACATTCAGAGTTTTTAGCAGTAAAAGGAAAGTAACACTATAAAATAGATTTATTGTTTTGTACAACCCGATGCTTTAAACATTACTGTTACAAATAAAACGCTTCCTTATTTAAATCACTGGTTCCTTCACGCGCCACAAATAAAGGAATTCAGACCAGCGAGCTAGTGTATAAAACCCAAAAAACACCAGTGAGACCCAGGACAGGGGGCGCGCAGCTCACAGTGGCCTGAAGGACGTGAGGTCAAATCCCACAGAAAAGACGCGTTCATCATCGTACGGCCCTCGGCTCTGAGAGAGGATTACACACACTTTCACTCGTAACACGACGCTCTGAGTAAAAGCGCAAAAGTAAACATTATCGTTAATGAAGAGGAAAAAATAAAGCGATAGATAAAAGATAAAAGCAGATTTCACTGCAGGAGAAAAACAAAACACTTCAAAGAATACTTTCCTACACAAAAAAAGTGGAATGTTCTCAGTGAGCTCAAAATGTGTGCATGTGACACAACTCACTATAAATCTGTGTGTGTGTGTGTGAGAGAGAGAGAGAGAGACACATCTCAGGTTTCATTGTGTTTCTCCAGCTTTTCATCAAACTCTCTGAGGGCAAACAGTGTGTGTGTGTGTGTCTTCCTGCCCTCACACACAAGTACCCGTTCAGACAATTAAAACTGCACCCATCCTGGTTTCACAGTTTCCTGAGATGTGCTGCAGAGAGACAGAGAGAGAGAGATTTCTCATTTAATAGCACAGAATATTTATGATGATGATAATAATGATAATGTGGAAAATTTAGTTAGTTAGTAAACATTATTACTATTATTAACAACTTAATATAATTTGCAATACATCAACATCACGTGTCAGATTTAATGCTCACAATTGTTATTGTTTAGCAGCGATGGGAGGTCCTGTACTGAACTCCTGTACTGCTACAGTGACTCCAAAACTGATTTTTTAAAATAAAATAATTTATTTATATATGTTTGCATTTGATGTGATACAATGTTGCATTTCCTCTATGATCCTGCAGGTGGTGTGCTCTAAACTATTCGCACATCGGCAGGCAGCACAGCACCCTGAGTGGTAGGAGAGGATTATTTGTCGAGTTTAGTTATAATTGTAATAATAACAGCTTCTGTGTTCCCAGTGATCCAGACCCCATCTGTTCATTAAAATAACTTCTGTTATACAGTGGAACCTCAGATTACGAGTAACACCGTTTGCGAGTGTTCCGCAAGACGAGCAAAGATTTTTAATAAATTTTGACCTGAAAAACGAGCGTTGTCTTAGTTTACGAGCATCGAGTATCATGTTTCATGCATGCGCTTCTTGTTTTGATGCCGAGCGTCATGTGATCACAACTGAGTGCGTATACTTTCTTATAACACGCGTGTGCGCGCGCGCGTAAAGCAAAAGAAAGTCTGATTAGAGGTTAAAAATAAATTTTCTCCCTCTCTGATTCAGCCTGTCGTGTGCATGCACACGTAATTTGACACCGTGACGGTTCACACACACACACACTCTCTCTCTCTCCTTTAGTGTGTTTGTTCTACACAGAAACACTGCTCGGTCAGAAAAATGTGTGTGTTAAATTCAAATAAGAGAGGAGAAAGTTTTACAGATCACTGGTTCTGTTCCCGGGTGATGCTGTAACCTCTTGCAGCCGGAGTAATCCAAGGTTCCACTGTATTGAACTTTCAGCTCCATAACACACGTTATATAATTTCTATTCCGTTATCACCCAGATGAGGATGGGTTCCCCGATTGAATCTGGTTCCTCTCAAGATTTCTTCCTATTACCATCTCAGGGAGTTTTTCTTTGCCACCGTCGCCGTCACCCTTGGCTTGTTCATCAGAGACAATCTCATTATTATCTAGACACATTTTTCTCACTACGCACTTCCATAAATTTTCATAAATTTTTGTGAAGCTGCTTTGAGCCAATGACTATTGGTTAAGAGCGCTATATAAATAAAATTTAATAGAATTTCTCTCACTCCCTCATATGCACTTTATTCCTTTCTCTCGCTCCCTCCTTTATTCGCTCACTCAATCATTCATACACTCCCTCCATGGTGCTGATACTGACCCTGATCCAGCAGCAGTGAAATCCCCCCACAGGTCCTGAGACGGCTGAGTTTGAGGAGCTGGAGTACCAAAATCCAGCAACATCCCTGCAGAGAGAGAGAGGATATCACTATGATGGTGTAGGTATCAGGGATGTTCAGTCTCACACACACACACGTCTGGGTTGATTTGATTCCAGCCAATCAGGAGACACGCCTGATTCCACTTCCCTCTCCAATTAGATAGAAGGCGTGTCTCCTGTTACTGTGGAGCGATACGAAAATCTGAAATACAAGTGTAATATCCAACATTCTTTAGGACACTTCCAGGGACGTCCCACTGATCAGTTTGATTAGAGCACGCTGTGAGGAGACACGCTTCAGTCACTTGTCGAGAATTCCCTTTATGAATATTACCTGTACTTGGTTGAGTGGGTGCCGGGGTCTGGTGGGCGGAGACAGGAGGAGGAGAGAGGAGTCCGCCACTTTTCCCTCCAGGAGGGGGTGGCAGAAGTGCCCCAGCGCCAGCGGGACGTGACTTAACTCCTGCTGCGTCCTTCTTCTTTATGTTCTGAGAGAGAGAGCGTGAGAGAGACAGAGTGTGTGTGTGTTTATAAGAGTGTATCAGTGGTGTGTATAATTTGGACGCAGCCACTCTGCCTCTGATCTCCGGTCAGTGTTAATACAACATTTCCATAGATCAAGTCTTGCATGATTTTTGCAACCAATTTACAGGGGTCGTTCAAGTCAAACTGGGACTTTCTGGAGAATGTAGTAGCAAAAACGGTTACTGTTTACAGAAGCACGGTACGGTGATGAGACTCTGAATCGCAGTAAAACATTTGAATGGTGCAAACGTTTTAAAGAAGGCTGGAATTGGTGACAGGTGGCCCCATCATGGCTCCGGCGTACGTAAAAAAAATCTTTCTACCTTGATGGTGTCCAAGCACTAGTGAAACACTGGGATAAGTGCATAAGTGCATCAGGGGATTATATAGAGACAAAGGGAGTTTTTACAAAAGTCCCGCTCTGACTTGAACACCCATTGTAAACACATTTGTTTTCTCCATTTAAAAAAGGAATATTAAAATCCCCAAAAGTGTCAAAAAACATTGAGGTCCGGTTTCATCAGAGTTTTAACGTGCTGTGTCTCTGTCCGTCTCTCTCTCACCCCGAGGCTGATCTTGATGGTCTGTCCCTCTTTAAAGCCCAGGTCCAGTTTAGGAGCTGCGCTCTGACTGGCTTCCTGCTTGGCCAGTTCACCCTCCTGCTTCACCCACCTGAGAGACACACAGAGAGAATTGCACAAGTCACACACAGGTCAAGCCTGTAAACCCCGCTTTTAATACACCATTCGCCAATCGACGCAGTGACGTAATCATGGGCGGAGCCGCCACGTCTCACAGACGGAAGAAGCCACCAGCAGAATGTGTACATGTACAACATAACACTATAGCTACACAACAGACGCTTTTAGCATTGATCTGATTAACAGAGTTCATGTTCCTTTAAGCACTGCTCGTTTGTAATCATGTTGCTTATAACTAGACCAGACCTCAGCTCCTAAATTATTTTAACATGACAGCCAGTTGGAGTTTCTTGTCCATATTTTTTTTTTGCAAAAGGTGTGTGTGTTTTATATATTCTGTGTTCTCTTACTTAAAATGATCCTGCAGGGCCACGTTAAAGTCGAACGAGTCTCCGCGGTCAGCAAAGCCGAGCCCGATGAACGCGTGTCGTCCTGAAACACAATGAGATGATGTTAATTACACTGGAACTGCAAAAACAAACGGCTTAATATAACACGTTTATTTATACCAACACACAGAGTAACAGCACACATTACTGATGGTGTTATTACCGTTCCCGTCCTCAATCTTGACCACAAAATAGCGACTGGAATCTGTGACGGCTTCTACAGCCGCACCGGGGTACTGATCCACTGGAGCCTGTGCGAACAGCTCACCTGAACAAATGCGCGCACACACACACACACACACACACACACACACACACACACACACAGAGACAACCAATTCATAAATACACACTCACAGATATGTTGACATGTGTGTATATTAACACACACAGAAACAGGTAGAGCGGCACAAACAAACAGAAAGATGCACACACACAGAGACACACATGCACAGAGACAGATCCAAATACAGTATGTCCCAAACATATGAACGAGTTCTGTTCCGGGAGCTTGTTCATAAGTCCAATTTGTTTGTAAGTTCAACAAACATTGTCTAATTAATAGACTTGGCTATACACAGTATAAAACCAACATGTTCCATGTTCTTTAGAGTCGTGCCGATGGTTGACCGATTCTTGAAAAAAGAATGAGCGATATTTGCCTTCTTTTCACCTCGCTCCATTCGCTCAATTATCTTTACTTTTGTCTCCATCGTTATTGCTCTGCGCTCTGCTATCATCACTGCTGCTTTTACGTTCGCTTCCGGACATGCTGGGATACACGCACGCTGCGCACACATGACAACGTACGTCGGACACGTGATCTAACTCCCGCAACTAGACACGCGCGGATTCTTGTTCGTATCTTCGAAAGGTTGTAACTCAAATGTTCGTATGTAGGGAACTTACTGTACAGACAGAGAAAAACACAGACAAATCCTAACAGACATGTAGACAGACACTCAGATGGACACAGACACACAGAGAAGCCGAACCTGTGTTCCTGTCCTCCAGTTTGATGAAGGCGGTTTTGGCCTTGGCGGTGATCTTCATGCGGCCGGTCCACGCCGGCTCTTCCAGCTTCCAGTCAGCGGCACTGTGCAACACGATTCACATTAAAGCGACACGAGGTCACTCACACACACACACACCTGACTGTACGGTCTGAACACTATATAAACCTGTCATGGTTTACACTTACAGTCAGGACATGAACATACACACACACACTCTCTCTCTCTCTCTCTCTCGGTCATGCAGCTTGTGTGATCTGTTCAGGTCACGATATTTAAATATATGTATTATATTTAATGATGGGTCGGTGACACAAATCAGTATAATTCATAGGAAACAAAGACATTTCATCACACTGTTTATGTGAATATAAAATTAAACTTCATACTTGTAACTGTAAAATTCTCAATTACTGACTTCATTTTTCATTTTGTATTTTAGTAGTTTTTTTTTTTTGTTTTATGACTAAATTATACTGATAAACAGCTCGGTTAGCCTTTAGCTCATTAACCTGATTAAATATGAATAAACGGGTTTCGTGTCAGCGCCGCCGCTCTGTACATCCGGGACACCGTACTCCGTCAGGTCTCGTGCCATAAACCGTCAGTTCCCGATTTGGTCTCGGATGAATTTATTTTTAAAACTAACATTTATTTAACGCTCAAGACTAAACACACACACACACACACACACGGTATAAATGTGAAGAAATCTTGTAAACGCCTGATTTTGCCACCTCTTGACTACTTCGTGTGGGAACAAAAGTAAACAGTAATTAGCAACATGCTAACAGAAAGTGCTGGAAACTTCCAGTCGCGAGCAGCTCTTTGGTTTGATTTTAAATGTGCCGTCATGCAAATAAACTGTGCCAAAGCGACCCAACCCGTGTGCTTATTACTCGGTGAATTAGCATATGGAATTAGCATCTTCCCGGAACTTTGACATCCGTGTAGACGAGCTCAAACTCCCCCGGTGAAGTGGGAAAAGTGTCGTTGTTAATAACGTTGTTCCGTTCCGTACTCACCGATACCCCCGGTTAGAGGCGCGTGGAGGGATCCTGTACACGTGCACCTCCGGTTTAACGCAGAGAATCGACTCGTACGTGTCGTCCGCCATCCTGCTGCTCTCACAAACTTTCGGACAGCTCACCTGAGCAACAGCAGGGAGGAAGTGTGCGGGGCACTTCCGGTCTAACAGCGAGGGGCCCGGAAGTACAAAATAAAAGTCCTGTCCAAACAGGATTCTATATTATTATTACTGCAAATTGTATATGTAATAAATGAATACAAATTTTACTGGTTTAAACCATATTTGGACATTTAAACTGCAGTTTGATGCCTGAAACATCCCGTTTCTCTGTATGTCTTAAGACATCTATAAGCATAGATCATACAGGGGGCCAAAACTTATGAAGTTCCTTTACACGTTAAACAGAGTTAAACAATGCATTTATGCTACTGACAAATAAATAAAACATCCTACATTCAAATAATCACTTAAAATTACATTTATGAGAATAGCTAGTAGACAATTAATAGACACAAAAGCTGCACAAGTATGTGCACCCCTGACCATGTTTTATTTTGATTTATGCATATTTTCTCACACATTTGTTCATTTTCTTCTTGATTCTCTAATGCTGCTTTTCTATAATGATCACTGTTAAAAGTGCTATATAAATAACATTTAATTGAATGTGTTTGGCAGCACGGCAGCGTAGTGATTAGCAGTCACATTGCACCTCCAGGTTCCGGCTGCGGTTTACCCCTCGGGGTGTGTGTGTGTGTGTGTAAATTGCATGTTCTCTCCATGGTTGGTGGGTTTCCTCCCACAGTCCAAAAACATGCAGATTAGGCTAAACAGCATTCCCAAATCTCCCGTAGTGTGTGAATGAGTGTGTGTACCCTGTAATGGATTGTTTTTAGATTCCCCTGTCCCTCTTTTCTGTTATAATGCATCTCCACTGTTGGTGTGTGTGTTTGTGTGTGACCCTGTACAGGAACATTAGAGTAAGGTCATGTTCTGATGTTGGAATTGAAGCTACAATTCATCCAGTTTATCCCAAAGCTGATGGTTGGTTCAGTGGGGTCACACACTCTTAACACACTAGCTTCATGGAGCTGGCTTTGTGGATATTTTGTGTGTGTGTCGTCGTCCTGCTGGATCAGGGTTTTGTTATTTCCTCTTAATTCCACTGAAGGGTGACTATAATGCTACACCACAGGGAGGCTGCGTGCGTCAAACTAAACGGTAGTAGTTTGGAGAAGAACCACATGGTGATGGTGGTGATAGTTAGGGGGTGCACAAACTTTAAACCACATAATGAATGAATGCACAAGGCTAATCAAATCATTTAATGATACATAAAGCAAAGAACATCTGTAATAGAAAAAGATAAAACTCCAGATGATTTTTTTGTCCCCTAAACATTCAGGAAAGACGACAGCAGACAGCACGCTGTAATTAAGGCAGAGAATTGTGGGACACTAAACACTTCGACCGAAGCACAGATACTCCTGAAGGACTTAATTACTGCCTTTGCGTCCTCACTAACCCTACATACAGTGTGTGTTTATTAGAGATCAACTCCTGACGCATCACCACCACACCTGGATTAAACATCACACACACCACGGGAAGGTTCTCAGGGTTCTCCAGTTACTGAAACCTGCTCTTTTCTCTCATCTCCATGACAGAGATCTACAGAAAACCTTAGTGACTGTGGGTGAAAAAAAACAAACACTTAATATTCAATATGTTGAGTTTTAGTTCAGTTTAAGGAAGTGAAAGAGGCTTGTGGAGATTTCTGCAGAGGCAATTTCCTGTGTGCAGAATAACACCTGCCTCTGACTGAAGGAAGTGAGGCTTCAGACTAAAAACAGGACAAACGTGTGAGTGTGGAGATACTGAACTGCTCGCTAATAAAGACACGGAAATCCCCCAACAGACTGAAAGATGTCCACCGTGTGATGTAAAGCAATCTTCAGCAATACTTCTGGTTGTGTACATTTCTAAATGTAATCTGTCTGTGTTGTAATTATCTCTGACCTTCACAAAGAGCGTTTCTGATGCAGTACTGGGTTCAGGGCTGGTTCGCTTTGGGTTTGTTCGCGTACACAGAAAACAAGTCTGAGGCTCAGAAATCGTTTCGAGTTATACAAACCATGATGCGTCGGTCAAAAGATTAGAAACAAGAGTTCTGCAGACCTAATAAACACAAACACACACAAAGACACACACATTTTAAAACACACATTTAAACCACGAGCCTGATCGGTGAAGATCTGTATTATAAACCTCTTGTGTGGAAGTTATTTTAGAGTTAAAGGGCTGCTGCAGTTTAATCTGGTTCAGATCTGCTTCATGTCCTGATAACCATCAACGACATAACGGTTGGTGGAGGGCTGTGTTCAAAACCACACTGAAAATCTTATCATGGCAACTTGTTACGTGACTTGGACCGCGCCCGGGCATGTTCCTGATGCGTCGGTGGACCAGGAGCAGGGCATCGGTGAGCTCCTACACATCTGTGGTGGCATCCGATACAGAGACACACGATGTCCTGTAGGCGCCTGACTGGATTCAGGTCTGGGAGACACGAGGACCAGTCAATGTCTGACCATCCTGACCACATGAGGCTGGGCCTCGTCCTCCTCCATCAGTGCCCCTGCAGGTCTGATCTCTATGAGGATTTCCTCAGTACATCTCCTACATGTTCCTCCTCAGACACCGGTCCTGCTGCTGGGTCGCTGCAGTCTCCGCGTTTCTCCTCCATCCTCCTACGACTGCACGTGTGGTTGGACAGATTGACGCTGATCCCTGAAGCTTAACATATTCTGTGTTTTACTATAATTGCTAACTGTTCCCTTAAATTTTTGTTTGAGCAGGACAAAGGCGCTTTGAACCCGCGTTCTAACACTGCAGTGATTCCTGCCTGAACCCCGGCGAGTGTTTCTGAGAGACTCGGAGCGTCCGCACTGACACGGTGATCACGCGGTCATGCCGTCGTCCCTCTCTCAAACTGAAAAGAGGGAACGGCGGACCGAAGCGACTCTGGTTTTCTTTATGTCCTCTACGCTCACTGTCTCTCTCTATCTGCTGAGTCGGAACCCTGCAGTGCCGTCCGGGCCCCGGGGCTGCCGAATAACGTTACTGTTCGTCTGGAGAGGGTCTGTCGCCGATCTGGAAAAAAATAATAATAATAAAAAATATGGCAAAGGCTGAAACACAGACTCGAGACTCTGGAGGAACCACATGCAGAGTTACAGGTGACGTCCAGTGCTGCTTTTACACCCAGTTTATTTACAAACGCACTCGGGATAGTGTTTAAAATGCATTTTAATATGTATAATTTTTCCTATACATAAGGAATTACAATATTAAAATAAGAATACATTTTTAAAATGTTGTATCAGCAGCACTGAGAAACTCTACAGCTACATCAAAGCACAATATAAGCAGACACGACGACACAAAAACCTGCACTAAACTAGTGTGTCTCACCTGTCCGAGTCCTCTCTTTCCCGAACGGGTTCTTCAGCACCGGCGCTACCCAGAATCCTCCTCCGGGCCTCGGCGTACTCGGCCTCTCTCTGTTTCAGAGATTTGGGTTGCTGTGCGGGTCGAGTGCTCGCGCCCGGTGAGTTTAGGACGCCATTACTGGGGGGGCGCTTCAGGATACGGATCTGGGGAGGCGGGGCAGCGGGGAGGGACTCGTCCTGGATCACTACACCCGTCTTCACAGGTACACTCCTGACGAGGAACAGAGATTAGGGTTTATCCAGACAGCAGAAACAGGACGTAAACGTGGCCCGGAGTCGAACCCTGAATAACCAGTTTGGGTGTGTTAAACCCTAATAGCAGTTTAGACTTACATATCATTCGCTTTAATATTACATACAAACACACACATATACATAATCATATACAGTGCTGTCTCAGTATACACACACATACATTATTTTGCAACAGGATCAGGTGTTTCAGAATATGAAATTTCACTTTAAGAACTCAGATTAAACGGATTAAGTTGTGTAAATGTACAGCTGTATATAAATGTAAATAAATACATACATCATAAAAACATTATATATAATTTGTGTAATACTACAGGCTAAAATATAAATGAAAATATTGACATTACAGTTTGTTAAATGATTCGAATGAATCGACTCGCGGACACGAACGAATCGATTCATCACGCGTCATATCTGCTGATCCGATTCTTTCGGGCCCGCGAGTCGATTCTTTTGAATGAATCGTTTAAAAGCAACAACGCGCCGCTGGCCTGCACGGACAGACCTGTGTACGGTATAACCGCCCTGAGCGCTTTCAGGGTGTGACACAGAAACACTCACTTAGACTTCTGACTGATTTTCAGCTTCGCCTCAAGTCGCCGCTCGATCTCCTGCAGAGACACACACGTGACACAACTCCCTTTAGGACCCGGGGACTCCCTCTTACACCATCATTAGCCAGTTAGCTTAAACCGATGGCTAGCACAGGCTAAGTGCCAACATTAACACAAAAATACCACAAATATGTATTAAGTATGAAAACAATCCACAACTTTGCGGATACAAATAGTTAAAGTGTTGTTCAACAGTCGTGTTTTACAGCACAGAGACTCTGAATAGTAGTGAATTTAATCTCAGCTAAGCAACAGATGCTAACAGTAGTTAGTTATAATGATGATTAATGAGTCAGGCCTGTGAGAATCGACACCACAAGCTCATGTAGCTGCGAACAAAACACTCTTCTTACTCCGCTATCCGCCGCTTCCTCCCAGTTATCCGACACGTCTTCATCCTCCATAGTTACTCAGAGCTAACAGCTACTTAGCCACACAGGCTAACAAATTAAAAAAAGCCCTGCACACTAGTATTGTTACGTCAGAATCAGAAGCTCCGAAGCAGAGAGTCGGCTCTGAATAAAAGCCTCGCTTCTAGAACCGAATCCTTTGGTAAAGTGTGGCTTCATCAACTCATCACTCTTTCGCATGCCCTTTTTTTTTTTAACAGAAACAGCCGCTAGAGGGCAGCAAAATTAGGCAGTGCAACTTACTTTTTAAAAGAACTTTTAGCAGAAATAATTTGAAGTAAGTGTTCACTGTATGACTTTATCAGTCTCCCACATCGTTGTGGAGGAATTTTGGTCCATTCTTCTTCACCACATTGATTAAAGTTTTGGGGAATTCGCTATATACATCGATCACTTAAGATTTAACCATATTCCAAAATCCTGATTCTGCTATATTTCAGCTATTCCTAATGTGGATGTATTTCGGGTTATTGTCCTGTAGCATGACCCAGTTTCAACCACATTTTAGCCGTACAGACGGCCTCACATTTCCCTTTTATTGATTCCATAGTGCTCAGGTCCTGCGTCTGCAATAACAGGCCCAGATGATCACCTGGACACCGCCGCGCTCCACAGTGGGTAGGAGGTGTGTCTGCTGAAGTGCTGTTTGGTTTTCTCCTAAACTGATGCTGGGTATTAAGGCCAAAAACTCCATGCTGGTCTCATCTGTCCAGATGATATTTGTTCCAGAAGCCTTTTGGTTTGTGTAGTTTTGCAAAGCTCAGTCATGCTTCCATGTTGTTTTTAGACAGAAGAAGCTTTCTCCTGGCAACCCTCTCAAACAACCCATACCTGTTCAGTCTTCATCTAATTGTACTGTCATGGACTTGAACATTTAACAATCTCAGTGAGGCCTGTAGGGTCTGAGATGTAGCTCTTAGGGCTTTTTGTATTTCTCTGAGTGTTGCACGGACTGACCTTTGGGTGAATGTGCTGGGACGTCCACTCCTGGGAGGATTGCCGGCTGTCTTGAACGCTTTCCACTTGTGATAATTTTTCTCATTGAACGTTGAGCTCCAAATTGTTTGGAAATGGTTTTATAAGCCTGTACAGATTGATGTGCAGCTAAACTTGCTTCTCTAAGACCATTGCTTATGTCTTTCTCTCTTGACATTGTGTTAACACCTGAATGCTCCAGACAAGCAAAGTGCCAAAACTTCTGCTTTAATTAGAGATCTTTACACCTGCTGATGATCAGGTAATCAAAAGCTGATGGCTGGTTCAAACACATCCACTCACAAATATATGAACACATGATTTCAATAATGAATAAAAAAAATTAAGAAATACAATAAAAATAATAGTACCCAAAAAATACATTATATTAGTTAATTCTAGCCTTTTTGTTTTTACTACAGGAAATTGTGTTCATATAATTTTTACTTCCTGTCTGAAGCCTGAGAAAGAAGGCACTGGATAGTGATAAAACCTCGTTCAAGAAGAGGTGTCATATTTTTCTTGCAGTTGGAGGTAAAGAAAAAGTACATATTAGCAGCTGAGGTGTCCAATAACCTGTAAGATGATACATAAGATGGTAATTGTCTTAAAAACATAATATAATTTTCCTTCCAATTATTGTAATAAATAGACTCCTTTTTATACATTTTATACCTTTGTAGTGCCAGATAATGTAATTGTGTGGAGAATAATTGTAACTTACAAATTTCCAATTGTGTTAGTTACGGTTACACCGGTCTCAAAACACTGTCAGCGCTAACTTGTTAAAAATCATGTGCGTTAGAAACCACACACTCACACACAGCTTTGAGATTTTTGAGGCGGAAAAACCATCACTGTTTCTTTATAATCCTACAGGTGGTGCAGTCTGAACTATTTACACATTTTCATCCTGTGTAGTAGGAGTGAATTATTTGCTAAGTTTATTTATAAATAATAATTTCTAACACACAGTATGAGTTCAGATCAATCCCTGCTATACATTATCACCCAGATGAGGATGGGCTCCCTGTTCAGTCTGGTTCCTCTCAAGGTTCCTTCTTATTACCGTCTCAGGAGGTTTTTCCCTCAGCACCGTCACACTCGGCTCGTTCATCATTCTGATTCACACACATTCATATTTCATAAACACTTCCATCATTTCTTTTGATTGTGTAAAGCTGCTTTGTGATAATGACAGTCGTTAAACGCACTTTATAAATTGAATTGAATTGAATTGAATTGAATTAATAATGGCGGATGACAGATACGCGCTGCTCAGTAACAATGTAGCTTTGGTTTTAATTAAATTTGAAGTTAAACGTTGTTAAATGCTCAATTTGAAGTGTTCATTGTTTAAATGATTTACGATTTGACTCTTTTAAGTGAGAAAACTAATGTTATAAGGAATGGCCTACATTTATTTATTATCATCATCATGCAAGTGTTTAAAAGTGTAACAAAATATTGAATCTGGATATTATAGAATCACAACTGTAATCAAAACAGATAACTATATTAATCACATTAAAGAAGATATTAATAATTCTTAATGATGGAATATAATTTTTTATTTAACTAGCATTAGTATGCATTGTTGACAGTTAAAGAGTTTGTAGAAAGAGTTAAAAAAGTTTAAAGCTTAAAATAATAAGCTGATCTTTAATGTAATCAGTGATATTATGATTATTATTATTATTATTATTATTATTATTATTATTATTAGAGGTTGAAGTCCACGTCCGTGTCCGTGTGTGTTTCTGTACAGCAGAACTCTGTGTCTAACTTATTAATATAGAGAAATGACATTCTGTAAGGTTGAGTATCTGACGCCTTGTTTACACTAAGTTGTCCTTCTTTGGTGCTCAGACAAATACACTCCCTGTTCGGTAATCGGAGAGAGAATCACAGATGAGAAATGGAAAAAGTAGATCAGATAAAGATGAAGTTTTGTCTTAAAACGACTCCAGCGTGTTAAAATTCACTTATAACCACTTCAGCGCTGTTATTTCAGACAAAGTGAAAATATCAACTAATCCCAGTCAAAATATTCACTTTATCTTTTCTAATTAATATCTATTGGTGCAGGTGTTTGTTTACATTGAGACAGTAGCGCATTAGTAGATTATTATACAGTAGATTATTAAATCCAGCACATAACTGTTCATAACATCACTTTTACTCCACATTTAGATTTAAACTGATGCTGCAGATTAAACTACAGACAGAAGATCTGAGGACTGCAGGAGATTCAGGAAATTCTGTCCAGCGGTCGATTTGAGATGCGCCCACAGTCTGATGTATGCGGTACAGTACGCGGTCAGAACTTTATTCTTCAACATTCTGATTTCATTTATTTATGGCCTCAGGTTTAACTTCTGGCAAAAACCAAAGTACTGCAAAGTTTCAGTAAATTCTGTCCAGGAACTATTGCATGATGCTGACAAACTGGCTGGACAGACAAACAGGCTAAACATTTTTCTGAGACCGGTTTCTGGTTTCTGGTCCTCCAATGTATGAAATGTAAAGAAACACTGAGTTCTGACCCAATGTCCAGACAAAAACTCTTTAATTATACAGATTTACTTCTATGCCTTAAAGTTCTCACTGTCCTCCAAAAAAAAAAAAAAACATGAAACGTTGTGTCTGCTGACGTCGGTCGTGATGTATTTCTGTAACTTTTAGGCTGCTGGAGGAGATTTTTGCTGTTTAAAATTTTATTTTGTGTTTTTGCACTTCATGACTAAGGGGGCACGAGCGCGAGCACGCGCAATCCTCCAGAACGCGCCGAGCGCTACTCGGCTGAGGAGGGCGTTACGTGCGCGCCCCCGCGCCCATGCGTAAGCTGCTGCTGTAGGGAGGAAGATGGCGGATGTTTGGAGTCTGGAGAGCAGCAGCAGGAGCTGATAAAGAGAACCAGCAAGCGGCAGCGAGCACAGCACACAGCGGGACGCGCAAAGGGAGCACACACACACACACACGCCGGTAATCCGACAACACACGGTGTAGAGAGTAGAAACCAGTCCGAACACAACTTAATCAGGGGAGAAGATGTGCGAGACTAGCTAGCCAGCGCGTGAGCACTGTGAGGTGAAGCAGCGTCCGTTAGCTTCATGCTAACACCGGCAGGTGAACCTACTGAGGGGCTTTTATACCCCAGTCTCCACCTGACTTCATCCCACACGGTGTCTCACAGGACCGCGTTACGTAATAAACGGATATTATTATTATTATTATTATTATTATTATTATTATATTGTTTACGGTTTCAGCGTGCGGTGTTTGTGTAAGAAGTGAACCGTTAGCTGATTAGCTTATTCAGTTAGCCTACAAGAGGAATACATGAGCGAGGGTCTGGATCTCAGTGTGGAGTGTGTGTGTGTGTGTGAGAGAGAGAGAGTCATGTGTTATGAGACTGTAGAGTGTGAGGAAACAGAAAGAAAGCGGAAATGTCAGGAGAGTCCTGTTAGATGACTGTGGGGGGGAACAGAGGAACACAGGGGGAACAGAGGAACAAGAGCGTGTTCAGTGTTCACTGGTTGCTTGTGTTTTTAAAAGCTGTCGTGACCATGTGATCGAAACTGGAACTGAAGTTCATGCAGAATTGCAAAAAAAAAACCCAAAGTGATATATAGCTGTGTGATTTGAGAAAGAGGATGAGCTGAGATCAGGTTCCCATCAGTGTGTGTGTGGGGGGGGGTGTGGTGGTGCAAGTACTGTACTGAGTGATGGGGCAAAAAAATGTCCTGACACGATATCTACCACGGCACTAGGGTTACGTCCTCTCCGGGAGATCTGATGATGATCAGCAACACCTCAGAAGGAAAGAACCCGTATCTCTCCTTATCGCCCAGGCGAGAGCGAGCGAACCTGCCAGTTTAAACACATCATCAAACGTGAATGTGTCTTCCTGTGATGTAATCCGTCTTGAGATTTACAGTCTCCTCCTCACCTCTCCATCCAACAGGTAGCATGTCTCGCTCCTCCGACAGCGAGGACACCTGCTTCATTGCAATGGACACCGAGGACGCCGGCACCGCCACGACGGGGCACCACACGGATGCCCAGGCCGCGCGGGTGGAGACAGCGAGCACCTCAAACTGCACAAAGCATCCTGGGAAAAGCTGCCATAGAGACATGGGCGAGCTGCCTGAGGAGGTCCTGGAGTACATTCTGTCCTTCCTATCCCCGTATCAGGAGCACAAGACTGCCGCCCTGGTGTGTAAACAGTGGTACCGTCTCATCAAAGGTGAGTGTGTAAAGAGAAAAAGAAAAATAGTGAGAAGAGAGGGGAAAAAAATCATACACACTTAAACAGATTGGGATACATAAGGAGAGCATGAGAGAAACAGGAAGAAAGATAGACTGAGAGTATGAGAGAGATAAAAGGACACAGACAGAGGGAGAGACAGACAGTTTTAATGCCACTTTTGAATTGATAAGACGGAGACGGAGAGACGGTGTGTCAGAAGACATCACAGACGTCATTGTGTGTGAAGGTTCAGACGTGTCAGTTAAAGGTGTTAATGATGTCTTTAGAAGTCTTCAAAGTGTCACCGTGTGCTTTGATGTGTGCAGGTGTGGCGTATCAGTGTTACCATGGTTTCCTGAGGGCCGTTCAGGAAGGGAACATCCAGTGGGAGAGTCGCACCTACCCATATCCCGGAACTCCCATCACACAGCGCTTTTCCCACAGTCAGTACACACACACACACACACACACACTTTAGACTTCATCTTAATCAAACTTGTGCTGTAACAGGATGCTGTGTGTTTAAATGTGGTTACTGAGTCATTGTTCTATAGAATAGATTTATAGCACAAATATTTATTCTAGGTTTCTGTTCTACACTCAAAAAACTCCACTAAAGTTCTCCACTGTGGCTCCTTAATGACACGAGTAACTGAGTAATGAGCTGAGAGTTTAAAGGTTATTTTACAGCAGGAATCTCCATATCCAGTCCAACACAGTGTGGTGATTCTTACTGATTACTTACCAGGATGTGTGTGTGTGTGTGTGTGAACTGAAGAACTTTGTTTTATAGGTTATGGCACAACACGCAGTACCAAGGTCCACCACAGGGGGCACATAAGCTGAAAACCACTAGTTTTGTGTGATTCTGCTGGGTGATAAGTGTTAAAATTAGAACATACTTTATGTGTGTGTGTGTGTTTTAAAGGTGCGTGTTATTATGACTCGAACCAGTCGATGTACGTATTCGGTGGCTGCACACAGAGCAGCTGTAACGCTGCGTTTAATGACCTGTGGAGACTCGACCTGAACAGCAAGGAATGGATACGGCCGCTCGCTTCAGGTATATACACACACACACACACACACACATACACAACCACACACTTGCACTGCTATTAATATGTCTCTGAGAGCTGAAGTTTCTTTTTTCTCGCTCTGTGTGCAGGCTCGTACCCGTCTCCTAAAGCCGGAGCCACGCTGGTGATGTTCGGGGACCTGCTGGTGCTGTTCGGAGGCTGGACCCGCCCCAGTCCGTACCCTCTGCACCAACCTGAGCGCTTCTTCGACGAGATACACACCTACTCTCCTTCCAAAAACTGGTGAGCAAACAAGGTCCATCATACGGAAGGAGCTGAAAGTGTTCCCAGGACGTTTCCCTTTTCAGGACGGAGGAGTTTACTTTTCTTTGTGCTTTCTGACTGACCTAACCGTGTGCATTGCTGTGGTGTAAGAGGAATAAAACACTCGGATGTTCAGCTTTACATGGTGACGGTGACGCCGCTTCATCACCCCTCCCCCGACACCCAGTGTTCTACTGCAGCAGCTTCATTACCTGTGTATCATTTTATAAAAAGGCCTCTCTCTCTCTCTCTCTCTCTCTCTCTCTCTCTCTCTCTCTCTCTCTCTGTCTGTGTCTCTCTCTGTGTCTCTCTCTCTCTGTGTGTCTCTCTCTGTGTCTCTCTCTCTGTGTGTCTCAGGTGGAACTGCATCGTGACGACTCACGGTCCTCCGCCCATGGCTGGTCACTCCTCCTCCGTCATTAATAACACCATGGTGGTGTTCGGTGGATCTCTTGGAGCGAGACAGATGTGTGTAGCTTTTCCTCACCCTTTTTCCACCAGCACCTATCTCCATGTTTTCACAAGACATAATTGTGTGTGTGTGTGTGTGTGTGTGTGTGTGTGTGTGTGTGTGTTAAGGAGTAATGAGGTATGGGTTCTGGATCTTGAGCAGTGGTCCTGGTCCAAACCCACCATCACAGGCCCGGCTCCTCACCCCCGCGGAGGCCAGAGCCAGGTGAGTCTCGCTCTCACACACACACACACACACACACACACACACACACACACACACACCCCTTTACAACCACATGCTCATCACTGAAGGAGCTCGGGATCTACGTGTTTGTGTTGAGGTCTCGTCTTGAGGAGACGCCACTAACGCCATGTTCTCTCTCTCTCTCTCTCTCTCTCTCTCTCTCTCAGATTGTAATAGACAGTGAGACGCTGCTCATCCTGGGGGGCTGTGGCGGCCCGAACGCTGTGAGTTCTGCTTTCATGTCTTCAGGATCAACATTTAAATTTTGTTGTATTATTAATGTGTTTGTTGTTAGTAGTAGAACGATATGGTTTACGTTAATATGATTGTAATTGCGATATGTTAATGAGATGTTTGTGTGTTTATTAACTGGCACTCCTGCCTTCTCATGATTGGATGACTAATGTTAAAAGCCCTATACAAATAAAGTTGAATTGAATTGATGATCAGTCATGTGATCTAATGGTTTCTAGGATGATTAATGTGCTGCTACGTTTATTATAGTTTATCTGGTTATTGCGTTAACTGTTGTGATTGTTAAACCCCTCAGCTGTTTAATTTTCCTCTAACCATTATCTGATTGTGTGTGTGTGTGTGTGTATATGTGTGTGTGTGTGTGTGTGTTGCAGCTGCTGAAGGATGCCTGGTTGTTACACATGGGCGCCCCCACCTGGTCATGGCAGCAACTGCGAGTAGAGAATGAGGAACATGGAGCTCCTGAGCTCTGGTGCCATCCGGCCTGCAAGGTGTGTGTGTGTGTGTGTTAAACTGTCCGCATCAATTAATTTTAAGTTAATTTAGTATTTAATAATTAATAAGTAATTATATAATAGTAATTAATAAGTCTGATTTCTCTCTCTCACGCCGCAGGTGGGTGAGTGTGTGGTGGTTTTCTCACAGGCTCCGTCCGGCCGCGCCCCTTTGAGCCCGAGCCTGAACTCCCGCCCCTCCCCTATCAGCGCCACGCCTCCCCCGCTCGGTCCGGACACACCCCCTATGCGATCACAGTCTCCCGTGCGGTCCGGCGTCGTCCTCGGCAACGTAGAGGAGGCTCCATGTGTCAATGGACGATGGGGCACGCTCAGGCCACGCCCAGCGAGCGTTAAGGGCGGGGCCAGAGAAGGAAGCCCTTCCTCTTCCCAGCAGCCATCTCCATCACAGGCTCCAGACAGCCCGCCTTTACTTAACGGCTCCTCCCCTTCCCCTCGTACGAGTCCCTCCCACCCACACGGCCACGCCCACTTACCTACAGATTATGGATGGGAGTCTCCGCCTTCCTCGGCATCATTATCCTTGGCCCCGCCCTCTGTGGATCAACCGAGTACGAACGGCATTCACACTCCGCCGGGTGCCGTCTCCCCCGCCGCGCTCCGCAGAGGTCTGGAAGCCGTCAAGTCCCTCTCGTCGTCGTCGCCTCCGTCATCATCCTCGTCTTCCTCAAACCCCGCCCCTAGCTCCAGCCCCGCCTCGTCCAGCCCACCTCAGGTCGACGGACACTCTATCCCCCCGATTGCGCGTCGCCTGGGCCACTCGGTGCCGCCGCAGAGCCTGAACGTGGGGAAGCCGCTGTACCAGGCGCTCAGCTGCAAACCCATGCAGATGTACGTGCTGGACATTTCTCGGGCCAAAACGGAGGGTGTAGTGGGATGGCGCGTCTTCGGCAGCGGCGCCGTCACCGGACCGCCGGAGACGAGTCTGCACACGGTGGTGCAGGGCAGAGGAGAGCTCATCATCTTCGGCGGGCTCATGGACAAAAAACAGAACGTCAAGTACTACCCCAAAACCAATGCCTTGTACTTCGTACGTGCTAAAAGGTAATGAGGGAGCGCGAGAGGAACGGCGTGCGCTATTTGAGGTGGTCCGATTGGGGAATTTACCCACATTCTGACCTGGACACTGACATCATGAGACCTGCCTTTTAGGGAGAGAGACTGGAGCGACTCGTGTGTCACATTCCCAACACTAATTCCTCGTCTCTCTCATGAGAAATCAATTCTAATGAAGAATCGTTGTTGCGTGATTGCTTTTCCTGACCTTCACTCCCTGTGTGTGTCTGTGTGTGTGTGTGTGTGTGTGTGTGTGTGTGTGTGGGAGATGAAAAACTGAAGAGACTGTTCCTCCCTTTCCTGCGATAGCGGTCTTGTTGCAGATGAAGTGGGCGGGGAAACGGGGGAACGCTGCTGACTACCTTGCTTTTATATCTCACTTCCTGCCTGCATTGTTTACATTTAAAACACAAGTGAAATGGAGACGGTGTGTGTGTCACTGCATGTGTCTGTGAACGAATGTGTGTGTGTGTGTGTGTGTGTGTGTGTGTGGTGATCGATGTTTGTTTGGGAGGGGATGGGGAGGGAAATTGAGGGTCCTGTTGCAGTGTAACCCAATACAAAGTCAAACAATAAAGGCCTCTAAGTCTTAATGTCTTGTTGAAATTCATCATTTGTCCCCGTCATGTTTATCCGTGTTCTCATCATGTTTGAGGGCCGCCTTGTTCTTATAAGGATTTTTTTTTCTTCTTTTTTTTTTATCCATCATTCTGGGGTTTTTTCGGAGGGTCTTAACATGCTTTAAAAGTCATGAAGCAGCCAGGGTGGAATCTGCTGCCATTAGGACCCCTGAGAGTTTGGGCCCCAGGTGTCCTGCTTTAGCTCATACACGCTTGCACGTGAAACCCGGTACACATTTCGAGCAACTTTCGCTCTACTCAACAGGAAGTCAGTTATTTTGGGTTATTTTCAAAACGCACACATTGGATTTTGAGGATGAAAAATTGTAAAGGGATTTTTGTCTCAAACGGGTCAACAGTGACGATGCTTTAATCTTATGACAAACAGTGGTTAATAACTTTGTGTGACATTACAGTGTGAAGCCTTTTTTCCCCGCCAGCATCTGGGGCTCTTTCGAGGTCTAAACATCCATTTCCCCCTTTTCTAAAAGTATGTCATAATGGTATTGGTTTTTCCCCTTTAAATGTGTGGCCCACTGTGTTTCTGGTGCACCCAGGTGGCGATGTCGCTGGGTGCTTGGGCCCGCTCATCATTGCTTGAAACTATATTTTCATCTTGAACGTAAATTTGTTTGTCATTTCCACAGACACGGGTGTAAATGTGTGTAGGAATTCCTGCACGGTTCTCTCCGGCACAAGATATAACGCAACCACAAATGGTGCAATTACTGTAGATATCTAAGCAAAAAGGGTTTTGCTAAACAGAAATAAAATCAGATTTTATACAGAATTGCTCCGCTATAAGCCAAGATGAAAAAATATATATATTTATATATATAATACCTGTATGGGGCAGCATAACCTGAAAAAAAGCGTTATTAATCTGGAAAGAAGGAAAACAGTGATATTGCACTGAGAATGATGTGAAGTTCGATATTAAGTACTTCATCACGGTCTTGGTGCAGCTGGAGTCCGTCCCGGGACGCTGCGCACCACGTGAGGATATGTCGTGTCCCCTGGACGTAACTTTCTAACCAAATGCACTGACCCTGATAATCATGAAGGGGATGGACAAAGAGCACAGAGTTGTGTACACACACACACACACACACACACACACAGCACAAATGTCAAGGGCCATTCCTGTGTTAATGTTTTACTATTCTTGGTCTTGTGGTTGTGAGATTATCTACAGAGTACAACAGAGTTAGACGTTCCCTCTGACCTGCAGTGACCCGATGAAGGCAGACGTGTCACGTACAGGAAGTTTAGTTCCAGATCGCGATGCGTTAACGTGATGAGTCGAGACCGCAAGCATTTAAATCTATTGTTGATGGTGTTTATGAGAGACTGGGAAGGGACAGGCAGATAGATAACCACGTTAATGTGGTGGGCTAAACTTACACACAGCATGCACACAGCGACACACACACACACACACAGACTGTAAGAAGATCTGCATGCACTGCTGGGAGAAGAGTGAGGGCTGTTAGAATGTTTCTATGTTGGTTTGGTCTGTCAGGATAAATAAAACTCTCCAGGAAAACACTCGGCCTTGTGGATGTGACACACACTTACAGGCGGTTATTCACTGTGTTTATCGTTTAAAAATTGCATTAAAACATGTGCTTTGATATTCAGATTACTGCTTCTGACTTTCACCTGGAGCCCAAACTGTGGAAATCATGAACCACGTTACTGTAGAGGTTTTATAAGAATCGAACTCACACATTAGACGGCCGCTGCGTCAGGGGCAGCACGATGGTTAAGATGTTGGACTGCTGGTCAAAAGGTCCCTTCTGATCGAACCATCAGCTCCACCAAGCAGCCAGTGTTGGGCCCTTGAGTGAGGCCCTTAACCCTCAGCACCACATACTGTACGTGTAATGAGATGAATGTGAGTTTCTAGCTAGTGGTGCACAGTGTAGGATATAGAGGCACATTAATCAATGCGCAAAAACAATCATTAGATTAGTTAGAGTTCACTGCAGTTCATTTTGTAGATTTATAGACATAAAAAATTAATTTTCAATGAATGATAATTTGCCCCAAAAATAAATTTTATGATATTTTTATTACAGTTATTCCATACAGTATTTGTATAGATTTGTATATACAGTACAATTATTCTACGGTTATTTGTAAGATTATCTGGCGCTAGTTGGAGTTGATAAGAACAATACAGCCAGTGTTTCTGTGAATGTAAAAAATTTTAATTATCAGTTTCTTTTAATTCAATCCCTGAATGCATGTTGACAGTTTAATAAAATTCAACAGTTTAATAA
>CM060123.1:1134835-1138493 GCA_030522415.1 Channallabes apus
CACACACACACACACACACACACACACACACACACACACTGTTTCAGGTAACTTCAAAG
This sequence comes from Channallabes apus, assembly GCA_030522415.1. Classification (NCBI taxonomy): domain Eukaryota; kingdom Metazoa; phylum Chordata; class Actinopteri; order Siluriformes; family Clariidae; genus Channallabes; species Channallabes apus. Next base: position 1,134,895 of record CM060123.1, read on the forward strand.
CAGGAATCGTGTTAAGCTCTCTCTCTCTCTCTCTCACACACACACACACACACACACACAGCGCTTCAGTCCCGACAGCTGGCTCATCGCTCTGATGGCGGCTACAGTTAGCGGCGTTGTCGTGGCGATCACCATGACGCCGTTCGACGTCATCAGCACGAGGCTTTACAACCAGCCCGTGGACGAGCTGAAGAAGGTGTGTGTGAGGAATAAAAGCCGATATCGGTTAGTGTAGATTCTTTTGTGTGACTCTGTTCTGCTCCTCCTCAGGGCCGGTTCTACTCCGGGTTCCTGGACTGCCTGGTGAAGGTGAGCCGGACCGAGGGCGTTCTGGGTCTGTATAAGGGGATGGGTCCCGTGTTCATGCGTCTGGCGCCTCACACCGTGCTCAGCATGCTGCTGTGGGACGTCATGAGGCAGAAAGCTCTGAAGCACTACGCTCTCTGACGAGAACATCAGATCTCCATCAGGGGCCTACTCGGTCCTGCAACCTCAGTGAGTCTCGCTCAAACGCAGAAGAAAAAAAAAAGTCTCAAGGTCTTCCTTTCGCTCCGGAACGTTCTGAAGTGACGATCTCTTCCACTGGAATCAAAACGTTTTCTTCAAACATTCTGGAAACTCCTGAGAACTTCAGCTGGATTAGAGTTCAACACGCGTCCATTAGCCAAAGTAGCCGATGATGAAGAAATGTATCATTTATCATTTATCTGGATATGAAGGGCTTTATTGGTTCCTCAGGAGATTTAACACAACGACTGTGGAGAAGAACATCCAGGTTCTCTACTGGGTTCCTGTAAGTGTGTGTGTGTGTGTGTGTGTGTCTCAATCACTTCATATTAATGAACTGACAGAAAGAAAATTATTCCATAAATAACCCAAGCTGTTCATAGCAAAAGTATTGGCGCCCCTGTGAAAGTGTGTGCAATGGCCCGAGCTGCGTTACTGGAAGATGTAGCGCAGGCTGCACTTAGGTGGCGCTCTTTCACCATTCCGACAGCACTTCCTGTTGGTGGGCGTGGTTACATTAAAATGAGCTGTGCTTGGGAACTTGCACATGGTTTCTGTTTCTCGAGAGATACTTTATAAACCTGGTGGGACGTTTTAGTCAAAATTACTGAAAAAGGATCTCAGGAATTCCAGCTGGGGCTTAAAGCGTTCATCAGGGATGATGTGTGTGTGTGTGTGTGTGTGTGTGTGAGAGAGATTAAACACTGTAATGCAGTTTATTTTTCTTAATGAACAAACTGAAAGCTGCAGGCTGATAAACACTTGAAGGCCGACCGACTGCTGACGTGCTGATGAAGAACATTAACATTCATTCAGTTAAAATCCTGAACTGAACTGAAGGTGTTCAAGTAGAATTAATTCCTAATTGTGTGTTTATATATATATATATACTTAAAAAAATTTTTTTTAAATAATTGAATCTGCTATAAAAAGGATTATGTTAAGACATGGTGGTGTCGGGTTTTATTTCTGAGGCTCTTCAGATAATGAGAAAGAACCATATTTCCTATGACAGCTATGCTGATGATACCCAGCTTCACCCGGCCTTATCTCCAGATGGCTACAGCCCCACTGACTCCCTCTGCCAATGCATTGATGTAATTAACAGTTGGATGTGCCAGAATGTTCTTCAGTTAATTAAGGAGAAAACTGAGGTCATTGCATTTGGAAATAAAGATGAAGCTCTGAAGGTGAATGCAGACCTTCACTCTAGGGGTCAGATAACTAAAACTCAAGTCCAGAATCTTGGGGTGATTCTGGAGACAGACCTTAGTTTCAGTAGTCATGTCCAAGCAGTAACTAAATCAGCTGCTATCATCTCAAGAACATTGCAGGAATTAGATGTTTTGTTTCCAGTAAAGACTTGGAGAAACTTGTCCATGCCTTTATCACCAGCAGGGTGGATTATTGTAATGGTCTCCTCACCGGCCTCCCAAGAAGACCATTAGACAGCTGCAGCTCATCCAGAACGCTGCTGCCAGGATTCTAACTAGAACCAGAACCTCAGAACACATCACACCAGTCCTCAGGTCCTTACACTGGCTTCCTGTAACATTCAGGAGGGATTTTAAACTACTTTTACTCGTTTATAAATCACTTAATGATCTATAGAACCTAAATACATTCAGATCTGCTGACTGAATATAAACCTAACAGACGACTCAGATCGTCAGGATCGAGTCAGTTAGAAACACCAAGTGTTCACACTAGACAAGGGGAGTCGCCTTTAGCCATCACGCTGCCCGCAGGAGGAACCAGATCCAGAAGAGGTCAGATGTGATAAAACATTAGTCACATTTAAATCTAGACTTAAAACTCATCTGTTTAGCTGCGCGTTTATTCAATGAGCTCTGAGCTACGTCCGACCCGACGGCACTGGATTATGTTTATCTAATATCTTAAACTGTTTCATTTTTATTTAAAATGAAATGTAAAAGTTTTCGTTAAAAAGTTTTATTGCTATTATCTTTTATTTCATTTTATGATTATTTTCTTTCTTCTATGTAAAGCACTTTGAATTACCGCTGTGTATGAAATGTGCTGTACAAATAAACTTGCCTTGCCTCAGTTAGCGTATAAATAAATACACATTTACACTCATATAAATACTCGTACAATAAAGTCATTTAGCGTATATTTAAAAGTGGTCCTGAAAAAGCACAAACAAACAAACAAACAAACAAACAAACATGCTGATCAGCCACCGCAGTCTCACCCGCCGCGCCAGTGAATGAGCTGAATAACACTGATTATCAGTGAGACCCCAATCAACTAGTGACGGGGACACCGAGGCTCACACACGCCCACGGGGTCCCAACTCACAAAAAAGCCCAAGCAGCAAAAATCACGGTAAAAAATCACCGCTGGCTGATAGAAAGACACCAGAACACCCAGCGCACCACACAGGGAAGGAGCCCAAGACCCCCCGACACCACAGCACCCCCCAGAGGCCATGTGGCGATAAACCCTGAGGGGGCAAAAAGACCCCAAAAGCTGGGTGATTCTAATATTAATGTTTATAATGTTACGGCTGATTGGTGCAAGTTAAAAATATATATTGCAAAAATAATCTTTGAATGATTCATAACATTTTACATAATATTACATTAACGATGTTATGGTACGAAGTGGAATCAAAAAGCTTCGAGATTTGTGCACCACAGGTCTGCTGTACTGTACGTTCCTCCCGCAGACGCCTTAAAGCCTGCTAGTAGATTTCACTATTGACTGTCCGGCCCCTGGGGACAAACTCTCTGTTCCTTCTTCTCCTGCGTCGGCAGTCTGGGGAGGAACTCAACAGCAACACGTCGCCTGGACTGTTCCGTAGCGATGGTGTGGACTGTTCTCCGACGATCATCACACACACCTTCCCCAGTGGTTTCAGCATTTTCCTTGCAGGTCTTCCTGATCTCTCGTTGTCTTCCAGCAACGTTTCACTCAAAACACCAACTTGTTGCAGCATCGCTGTGAACTTTGCCGAATCGTTTCAAACGTCTCTGTGGCAGATTTGCTCAGTTTCACACAGAACTTCAGCACCACCGTGTCTTTGGCACACTGATTTATCTGTGACTGTGTGTGCAGCCATGTGCTGC
>CM060123.1:1143693-1196193 GCA_030522415.1 Channallabes apus
GAGTGTGTGTCACTGCTGAACACCAGCAGGGGGCGTGGTCATAGGGAAGCAGGTGTTAGCCAAGGACTAGCTCAGGTGTCTCGATCTTGCGTGTTGTGTCAGCTAGGAACAGTAGATGTGTTCTTTGTGTGTGTGTGTGCGTGTGTGTGTGTGTGTGTGTGTGTGTGATTCATTATCGTTGTGTGTATGATTTGCAGATAGGTGAGGCAGCAACTGAAACAAAAACTAAACAACTTCATCACATGATCTCAACCTGTGTGTTGGCGTAACACACACACACACACACACACACACACACTCTTGATGTTCTGTGAGTATGCAGGGGAGTTGAGCGTACAACACTTCACTCCTGATTTAATTCTGTGACTCTGAGGAAAAAAATGCATCGTATGAGGTGTGTTCAAGTCAAACTGGGACAAACGGGGGGATATCTCCCAGCTGGGTTCCTGTAACGTGCATGTGGTGTTGGTGAATGTGTGTGTGTACAGGATCAGATGTTCCACTCGCCGATTGTTCATTACGTTCACGTTTGCGGTGTGTTCTCCGAGCCACCGCAGGATCGTCATTCACAGACGTTTTACTGCAGCTCAGAGTCTCATCACCGTCCTGTGTCTGGAGTCTCCGCTGAAGTCAAGTCGCCTGGTTTTACGCCTTCATTAACAAGTCCCAGTTTGACTTGAACGCCCCATGATGTGCACTTATGTTGAAATGGTCATTATTATGCACGAGAATGAGAGAAGTGAAGACTACAATGTCGTGTCTCCAGGTGCACAAACTTTCACGCGGCACATTTACAGTTTACATTTGACTCGTCCTTGTAAAGATAAAGTCAAAATAAAACATAGTACATAATGTGGAAGGTTCTTGCTCTCAAGCTGTAGGTTTTCTGCAGGTGGACGTGTGTGTGTGTGTGTGTGAGACCGAGCAGCGAGGTTCTCTGACACAGTTTCACGGTGCTGGTGTTAGCCAGCGCTAATCAGCATGTCGCTCGGCGCGGCTGAGCTCAGGAGGAAAACATTCAGCTCTGAGATCAACGTCTAATACGCTCTCTGACGGACGAGTCTTTTTTCACCGCAGCTCTCACACACACGTTTTCTCTGGCTCTCGTCAGCGCAGACGCCGGCGACTTTAGTACGCGGCAAAGATTCCAAAGATGGTTCTAAGAGCTAACTCTGCGACTCTCTCTTTTTCTGACCCAGAATCCTCGTTGTTCACCAGCAGGACAGTAAAATGTGATCGGCTTCAGCTGGCACTTCATTCTGTTTTCTTTGTGTGACACTTGATGAAATGTAATCACTAAACACTTCCACTTCTGTACGCGGCTAGTTTTGGATAGTTAGCTCACACAATCTAGGAGCCGCTAGCTCAGGTTATCTGTTCCTCACGTGTCTCTTTCCAAACTCACATCACACGTGATGAACTAAAGTGAGGACAGGAGGAATTTTTGCTTCAAAAATTTAGTGTGTTCAATCAGTGTGTGTCCTGTGCTGTTGCTAACAAACATGAAGCATGCTAACCATTGCACATTTTTCTGAAACGTCTCATGCAAGAGTTCTCTTAGTGAGTGTGTTTGAGGAAGCTAATATCACACTGTCGTTATTTAAATACATCATTTCTGAAAACAAGATGAAACTTCTTTGACTGTGTATAATATTGTGTGTGTGTGTGTGTGTGTGTGTGTGTTTCTCTCTTCAGTACCATGACGTCCGCCGCCCAGCCCAAGAGGATGGTGTCCTCGGTCTTCATCACTCTGGCGTCTCCGTACAGAGCCACGGTCACGCCCACGCCGCAGATCCCGCAGCACTCGGCCGTCCCCGTCAGTCCCACCGCCGCACAGAGGAAGGCCTCCACCTCCACCTCCACCGCCTCCACCTCGGCCCCGGAGCCCAGACACGCCGTCTCCCCGCCCGCTGAGGCCCGGCCCAGTCCCCTGGAGATCCGGAAAACTCACAACAAACAGTCCGACTCTACACACACTCCATACAGAGCGGGAAAGAGAGAGGAGAAACACGCCAAGGGTACAGACATAAACACACACACACACACACACACACACACACACAGAAGATGTGTGCAAATGGATTAGTTATAAATAATGTAAGAACTTGAGCTGAATGGATGGAACGATGCAGAGATAAGAGACAGTGATGAAGAAAAACCTCATTGAGACACTGTGATAGACAGGAGGACAAAATGTCAGACAGACAAACAGACAGACAGACGAACAAATAATCAGTCAAACTGACAACTGGACTGTGTGTGTGTGTGTGTGTGTGTGTGTTGCAGAGTTTTTCCCTCCTCCCCCCCCTTCGTCTCTGGACCTTGTGGTCTCTGAAACCTCGCCCCTTCCACCCCCTCCCCCACCCACCTGCCCCGTGTCTGACCCCAAACACAAACCACTGGCCAGCACACGTGAGGTAAGACACGTGCACATACACGCTCACAGTCTTAAATCTATGCTACTCTTGTTCTATGACCTTTGACCTTTGCCTCCTGGAGCGGGTGCTTGAGGATGAGGACGAGGCGGAGACATACTGTACGATGCGTGTCCATTATTTATGTGTTCTTATCAGTCTATTACAGCCTGCTCTGATTGGCTCAGAGCAATATGGTGTGTTCTGATTGTGATAACTGTGTTTGATGATCACACACACACACACACACACACAATCATTTTAATTGAAGGTACTGTAATGTAAAGGTCAGCGATGTGGGTCGTGACACTCGACCCTCTGATACTTGACTTATGAACGTCATGTTAAGGGAAAATCTCCACTTTGGTCTGATGTGTGTGACACACGCTGAGTGCCGTGTTCTCTCCTGCTCAGGGGTGTGTGGAGAGAGCGCCTCCTGCTGATCAGACTCAGAACCAGCCGACTGAAGGAGTATATACTGAAGAGGGGATTACACCAGGTATCTCGAACACACACCGTTTGGTTTTGTTGTGACTGAGAGTTAAATATGGAGAGATAATGAGACAGAATAAGAGAGAGAGAGAGAGAGAGAGAGCACAGGTTTGATATTTGCTCCATGGTGTGTTATGCATGTAGATAACGTTTGCCATAAATCCAGACAACACAGTGAATTAAGACGTTCCTGAAGGAGGTGTTAGTCTATTACACGAGAGCAGGCAGTGAAGCACACACTTATAAAGTCTGTTAAAAGTGAAACATCATTTAACACCAGGGTCTGGAGGACCACCTGCCCTGCATACATGTACATGAGTGTCTCTCTGTCCTGCCACACACACTCTATTCGGAAAAGGCTGTTGATTAGCTAATTAGCTAACTCAGGCCCGGAGCTCGTCCTGGGCCGGAGCTCAGAACCACTGGCTTATATCACACTGTAAACTAAAGCTTTTATATCGCAGGATCTTTAGTCTACACATTAACGAATAAACTATAAGATAGAGATATGCATACTAACATATCGAACCCACACAATTACACTCAGATCTCCAGATGTTACAGGAGGCTCGTGAAGGATCACGTACATTAAACACAGTGTGTCTGACCCGGCATTACACACCTTCTTACATCCTGTGGCTTTATAATACATCATTTATTTTGAGCACTCAGGTCATGTGACATTATGCAACTCCTAATGCTCATCATTGCACTACTGTAAACTCCACCTGTATTTATTCTGTATATACTGTACAAATAAGAACTCACACATGTACATATGTATGTATACTCCACTTCAATATATACAGTATATATTCCACATCTTTATTACCTAATGCACCTTCTGTTTGTATAATCACATTGTATTTATTTATTGTAAATAGGCCACTTATGGTTAGATGCTAACTGCATCCCATTGGCTCTGTACAATAAAAAAATTAAGTTGAATCTAATCTAATCTAGCGGGTCAGTCACATGGTCTTAGTGCTTAAAATTAATTAATTGAAAACAAAACATAATAGAATTTTAAAAACATTATTGTTACAATTGTTATTTTATTACATTCTGTTTTTTTTTTTTTCATCCAGCTATAACTTGTGACATATAATTACTAATTTCTACAAGAATATCACTAAAGCGAGTCAGAACTGAATTTCAATGTCCCTCCTGCCTCCCTGGAACATCTGCCTGTGATACAGAGAGACAGAAAGACAGAGCAAGTCCTTGAAGGGACATTTAGGATAAAAAAAATAATAAAATCCACATTTCATTAAATAAATGAATAAATAAAAGAACGATACAAATATAGAAAGACCTCTCAAAGACAGTAATACAAAACTGTGTGTGCTATACACACAACATACATTGATTTATTTCATCATTCTGTCTGTCTGTGTGTGTGTGTGTGTGTGTGTGTGTGTGTGTGTGTGTGTGTGTGTGTGTAGATGTATGTGGGTTCTGTCGTAAGCCCGTGGCCCTGAGCGAGTCGGCAATCGAGGCCTTGAACAGGACGTACCACAGCAGCTGCTTCCAGTGCCGACAGTGTCACGCCGCTCTCGCCGGAAAAACATACTTCAACAAGGCCGGGATCCCTCTGTGTGAGGACTGCTACCAGGTCAGAGCTCTCTCTCTCTCACACACACACACACACACACACACACACACTGTCTCTATGCACACAGCCCTGAACAATCACACAATCAATACTCATTACCCTGCGCAGCACTGGAAACCATCCTCTGACCTTCACTTACTTTCATTGACCTTTGACCTTTAGTCATGGCACTCAGGTCCGCGTTATTACCCCACCAGCTCGGCACACGGATTGATTTTATCTCCTGAGCAGGAGATTAACCAGACTAGAGAAGGGTTGGGGTCATGTTTTTGTTACCATGGCAACAAGCTTTGGTAAAATCCTGGTCCTAAAAGCATGTGTACCCTCGGTCCTGTTTAACTTCATGCTGTGGTCTTTGCCGTCCCTCAGGCCAGTCTGGAGCCGTGCTGGGCGTGCGGCGAGGTCATCAAAGATCAGGTGATCCGGGCGCTGGAGCGAGCCTATCACCCGCCCTGCTTCGTGTGCACCACCTGCAGGCAGCCAATCGGAGAGCAGCGTTTTGCACAGGGAGAGGTGGGGGAGGTGTACTGCCTGCACGACTACTACAGGTACGTCACCACCGCCACACAACGACCACGACGGCTACACACATCAACACACACATATGCGTTACACGTGGCTACATCTCACACACGGTTCAGGACAAAATGTCTCGTCTTAAGGGAGCAACTTGACAAAAAATATTCAGACCAAAACATTCCAGGATGGAGTCGATCGGCCGAGAGACGTCCGCGGTGTGAGGACGTGTCTGTAACTGACACTGGAGACTCTGGTGTCTGTAACTGACACTGTTAGTGTTTAACACCTTACAGAAACCATCACCATCTCAACCATTCTGTATTAAACATCTTAGCTAAATGAATCTTCCCGTATTATATCGCCTTCTTAAATGTACTTCCTGTGTATGTGTGTGTGTGTGTGTGTGTGTGTGTGTTGTAGGAAATACGCGCCTCAGTGCAGTGTCTGCGGAGAGCTGATAATCCCGAGAGAGGACGGAACAGACAGCTACACGGTCGAATGTCTCGGACGCTCTTTTCACGAGGACTGTTACCGCTGTGAGGTGTGTATGTGTGTGTGTGTGTGTGTGTGTGTGTGTGTGTCCTGGAATCCTGGAACATACGCTGTCCTTAATCCATGTATCTTTCTTTTCAGTTGTGCGCAGAGTATCATGTGCAAAGTCTTAGCCACACTGGCATTTTAGTATTTAGTACTTTTAGTTTTCCTGTGGATTTATTATCATTATTTTATGACTTGAGTCAGTACAAAAATATTTTTTATTTTCAAATATCAGTATTCCATCATAAAAAAGAAAGTAGAATATTTTATAAGAAACCAACTGTTAAAGTCCTCAGAGAAACTGTGAGTGGTTCTGCAGGATGATCAGTAAAATCTGTAAATAATTTTCTTATAAAAATTATTAGTGTACGTGAGGCTAACGGGTCCCCGAAGCGTCGCCGGCCCGAATACTGACTTTTTTCATTAAGTAATTTTTCCTGCCATTTATAGTTTTTTTCCCTTTTTTTTTTGAAGACATTGTTGCTCTACAGTATTTATTCGCACGTGCCTCAGACTCGTGTACTCGTGTACAGTACCGTACCTCGTTCTCACAGACCGCCTTTTCTTCATTTTCCTCCAGCTGTGCGCGATTCTTCTCTCTCCGGAGCCCAACGAACACGGCTGCCACCCGCTGGACGGACAGATCCTGTGCAAACCCTGCCATCTCTCCCTGATCCAGACCAGCCCACACTGAACCTGCAGCTTCACGCTACAGCACACCGAGCGCATGGCGCAAGAACTCACGCTAGTTTTTGCCACTATGTCATTCTGCATTCACATTTACTGTGAGAAAAAAAAGAAATACGTTATCGAGCTTAATGTACCAAGAAAACAAAACACACCAGGAATTCCACATCTTAAACACACACATCCCTCACCAGAAACACTCCCACCTTCTCAAAGATCATTGGCGGGAAAAAAGGAACACAAGAATTTCTTCACCACTGGTCATAGAGAAACATCTTAATGTGACCTAAAGTGTTAAAACAATAAAATAAAACAAAATGAGGTATTTGGTTAATAATTAGCCTTTTCTCTTTGTATAAAAAGTCAACATTTGATTTTAGTTATATTTTTTTCAAGTCTGGTGAATTGAATCCAAATAAGATTTTCACTAAACAGCTAGCTGGCTAATCATTTTGCTTTCCATAAAAAAAAAAACATAAAAACACACACAGTTCAGTGTTATATTGATTAAATTAGTTTCACTCATCTCTAAAACATTGACTCCACTTTGGGTTGAGTGATTCCACCATCTGCTGTTTTGCTGTAACGTTTATTCGACTTTAAACGCTGTTAAAAAAACATCAACGTTTGTCCTACACTTTATTACCCGTTGCTACTGTATCATAATAATCCTGTTTATTGTCAGAATGTTTTCTAGAATTCACATCTGGTTAGTTTAGCGTTACGCCAGTGCTAGTGGCTAATTGGTTTACTAGCTAACAGGCTACACTAGTGTTAGCAGTGGTGTTTTCTATGCTAGCACTCAGCTTCACTGTCTAACGTGTGTGCACATTACTCATTTTGCACTGAAGCCGGATAATAAGCAAGAGAAGCTAACAGTTTTAGCAGTAGTGGGTTAGCACAGAATCAATACGTCACAGATGATCAGTAATCACACGCGAAAGCTTTTGTTGGTGGCGGATTGTAGACCGGGAGTGAATCCTGCAGAACTAAGAAAACAAAACTGGGAAAAAATACTTTTCTCTTTTACTTTTGTCTTTCTTTTTTACACAATGATGACTAGCTCATGTTTATATTTAGAATCTTTTGTTTTTCTTTCATTTTATAGACGATGTAACAGCATGTATATCAAACATATCCAGTGTAATCCCATCCTTTTGCACTCTGTGTAATTCAGTGCACCAAAGATATTTATTCCACATTAAACAAGAGTACATTACTGGGTTTTTTTTCCTTTTTTTTCTGCGAAATCGTATAAAAAATGTGTTTTTGACTATGGAAGAAAATAAACTGAAAACATTTTCACTTTTCTGTGTTTGAGTTGAGTTTTGTTTTGCGATCATATCACATGACACAGCCTTCTGGTCATGTGATATGATCGCCGTTGTCAGTGTTACGCTGAGCATTTGAAGCTCTGTTATAGACCCGAATCGGCCACGTCCACATCACCACCTTGTTTTTCTTCCTGTCTGAATATCAGTGTGATGCGTTCGAGTACTGAAGATATCACAGCAGTGCTGATATTCAGTACAACAGCACAACCCCGAGTGTGATATTGCTTTTATACAATTGTTCCACAAACACCATTTACTATCAACAGATTATGATTTGTTTCTTTATTTAAACAGTTATTTTGCTCCGTCCACACACATCCTCCCGAGCCTGGAGGTACAAACTAACCGTGACTGGTGGAGCTGGTGACCGGGAGTTAGCGAGCAACAGTTAGTGTAATTAACAGGCGTGAAACTTAGTTTTAAACTCTTAGTGGTACTCTGTAGCCAAAAGCTGAGGAGAATAAACCATGGATGTGGTGGAGAGTCCTGAGAAACTCACCAGATTGTACAACACCTGGCTGGTACACACCCACTCATACATATAGTTACACGTCACAGTGCTGTTACTGCCTTTAACATCATACCTGGAACAAATCAGATTATAAAATAATAAGAAATGCGATTAATGTACAGTAAAACCTTGGATTGCGAGTAACTTGATCTGCAAGTGTTTTGCAAGACGAGTAAAAAAATTTCAACTTGCGCAAGAGAGAAGAACCATTGGCTCAGATGCAATCATGTGACTACTCATAGTGCAAGACCTCACTCGTCAACGTGCAACCCTGGATGGTCCACATGGATGGAGTAGTGGATGTCAACAAGGAGGTGGTGAAGTCTTGTTTTGGGCCGGAATCATGGGTAGAGAGCTGGTAGTCCCCTTTAGGGTCCCTGAAGGTGAAAATTACACTGAAGTGAGTTTTTGACTTTCTTCCATGGTACAAAAAGAAGAACCGTGCCTTTTGTAGCAAAATCTTCATGCATGACAATGCACCATCTCACGCTGCAAAGAATACCTCTGTGGCACTGGCTGCTATGGGCATAAAAGGTGAGAAACTCATGGTGTGGCCACCATCCTCCCCTGACCTCAACCCCATTGAGAACCTCTGGAGCATCCTCAAGCAAAAGATCTAGGTTATGAGGCAGTTCACATCAAAACAGCAGCTCTGGGAGTGTAAGAGCCACATTTGAATTTGTTGTTGTGTTTATTTTATTTTAGATAATTTTATTAGTTATGCACTAAGCACCAAGTTTATTAGTAAGTGTATTAGCTAAGTAATAAGCATTCATTTATGACAATCGTAAGTTGGTCTGTGACATCACTCCACTATTGCACGTAGTTGCATGACTATTGCACAGTACAAATTCAGTTTAGATACGGAAGTTGTGGAGAACACAAGCTTTTGACCGTAAGCTAAAAGATACAGCAAATAGGTTGTTGTTGTAACCACAGTGGACTTACTCAAGACAACTGTACAAAGTGTTAAATCTTTGATGCTGAAAATAAAACAAGAGACAAAGAACTCAATGGACTTCCGTGTCGTGAGTAACCAAATACAATAAGAAAGGTACGCCTCAAAACTTGTGGAATAACATGACCGTACAGCGAGGCTATTCTGACATCCTGCAAAACAATTCAAGCAGAAACTGTCCAAAAACTCACAAGTTCAATGGATGCAAGAATTGTGAAGGTGATATGAAAGAAGGGGTTCTATGTTAAGATGTAACATGTAGCCCTGTTAGGATGTTTTTGATTTAATTATTTTTTTATTTCAGCAAATATGACCTCATAATGCTGCAAATTCAACAAAAGCCTATTTTCAATTCTTTACAACCTATAAAATGTTTTAACTCTGTTGTGCATAATAATTTGGAACAGTGTTTCAGTTTTTAAATTTTTTTTTTTAAAATAAATATTATCATTAGGAGGTTTGTTCAATAAAATTTTAATTATACCCTAATGTTTGATGACTTGAAAATTATACTGACTGTCATTTGCATTTACTAATTATGAAAATCAGAGAAAGATTTCATTTGCATAATAATTTGGAACGCAGTGTAAATACAAAACACAAAAAAATCTGTGAAACAGCCTGTGTTGGTCCACATACCGACCCTATATTGGTGGAGATCTCAACCCCCCTGTCCTGAACCCAAAGTTATGGCCTTACTTTACCTCATCCAATCAGTGATATTATTATGATTATTATTATTATTATTATTATTATTATTATTATTATTATTATTAGAGGTTGAAGTCTACGTCCGTGTCCGTGTGTCTTTCTGTACAGCAGAACTCTCTGTCTAACTTATTAATATAGAGAAATGACATTCTGTAAGGTTGAGTATCTGACGCCTTGTTTACACTAAGTTGTCCTTCTTTGGTGCTCAGACAAATACACTCCCTGTTCGGTAATCGGAGAGAGAATCACAGATGAGAAATGGAAAAAGTCGATCAAAGATAAAGATGAAGTTTTGCCTTAAAACGACTCCAGCGTGTTAAAATTCACTTATAACCACTTCAGCGCTGTTATTTCAGACAAAGTGAAAATATCAACTAATCCCAGTCAAAATATTCACTTTATCTTTTCTAATTAATATCTATTGCTGCAGGTGTTTGTTTACATTGAGACAGTAGCGCATTAGTAGATTATTTTTGGTTATTAAATATGACAAATAACTGTTCATAACATAGCTTTTATTCAACATTTTGATTTAAGCGCATAACACTGCACTTTTGTGTCTCTTTGCTCTAACCACCTGTGTTTTCTTTCATAGTGGCGCTTCACAATACTGCTTGTTATTAAGACCATGGCTTTGGACATATGAGACAAACTGGATTTAAACTTCAGGAATAATAAACATACACTGATGATGAAAACATACATCTGTCCAATCATCTTTGAAGATTCAGTTTTCATTGTGTACTTGCCTTGTTTTTAAGTAAGTTATGCTGTGTTGTGTTTTATTTTTGTGTTTCATGAGGACTTTCGATCATTTCTGTGACTTCTGCATACTTTGTGTATTCACAGTAAACTATGATGATGTTAAGTGGCTCTGTTGAGAGACACGTTTAGCCAGCCCACCTCAAGGAAAAAAAGGGCTATTCGTCCAAAAAAGTGCTAGATGCGGTGACATAATTTTGGCGCTTAAAGACCGACAGACCAAAAATTTTCTATGACTGGTTTCGGGTCAGTGTATGAAACATAAATATGTCATTGAGTTCTGACCAATATACAGACAAAATCTTACTTTTATTTGTATAGATAATGACGAGCTATAGTCATGTGACTTCAGAAACGCTCATAAACTATTTTCTGTTAAAAAAAGGTAATTAGTTTTAAAAACAGTGGCGGCCGGTCAATAAGAATCTAAAAAAAATCTAAACTGTATTACGTTCATTTGTGTTCATGGACAAACGAGTGTCTATGTAGGCAGGTAAATTTTTGAAAAGCATGTGATTTGTGGCTGGGCTTTAATTGGATTTTTCAAATCATCCTTGGGGCAGATCACGACTCTACAGCCAACGTCAGGAGTGTCTATAAGCTCACGCAAGTGGAGTGAGCCGATAGCGCTGTCCTCCGAGTGTGTTACGCCGCCCCAACGGTGCATGAGCGAGCCGTCCAAAAAGATGCGATCGGCTGGTGTCACATAGTTCGGAGGAAACATGATAGTCTTCGGCCCTCCCGACTGAGTTGTAGTAGTAGCTTAATGTGGAGCCCCCTAGTGACGGGGAGGGATTGGACACGACTAAGTTAGGGATAAAATCAGGGAAAATGCAAAAAAAGAATATTTGGGCTCATGTGATTGGACAATTCTCAACATTATCTTATTAACGGTCAGCAGATTGTTAGTTAATGTTAGTTAATAGTGATTGCCATCTAAATATGAAAGAAAAATCTGTAATTTCTTTGCTAAAATACCCCATCGCAAGGCGATAGGACGACGAGCTTGGGGCAGATCGACCTGATTTTCTAATCAAGCAGCAGTCACGTGATCACGGCTGAGCTTACACTCACTGCTTCTCCAGCACTTCTTATGGCTATTTACAGGCGATTATTAAAAGTTTCATTTTAATTTAGTTTGTGCCCCCAACCCAAAAAATTATTTTAGCCCCAGCCGCCACTGCTTAAACATGTTTATAGTTACTGTAAAAGTCTTCTTTCTCACATTTTACATGTGAACATTTGTGTAATTTTTAAAAGCTCGTCCAATGATTACAAACTTTTTTTTATTGTGACGCGTTGAGGTAAAATATAACGAATAAAAAAAACTATATCGCAGTGAGGTGAGATCACGTGTTCGTCCGTGTCCTGGTTTATACTCGAGTCCGTGTTTTACTGACTAATAACCGCCCATTTATTCCGTCGTCGGTTGTTTACACGAAGCGACATTTTCTGTTGTGTCGTCGCGTCGAGAGCGCGCGCGGGCGCGCGTGGCAAAAAAAAAAGAAGAAAAAAACAGGAACCCGAAAGACGTGCGCGCTCCCGGCCCGCGTTTGGTCGAGTTCACACGCCTTGCGCGCTCCCGCTCAGTCTCGGGTTCACACGCTCGCGTTAAGACGCAGCAGCCAAAAGGAGCTTTTTTTTCTCACGGCGTTCATTTTGGAAACGCGGATTTTCCCCCCGACGGTCAGATTCAATATACATAAAAAAGCCTCCAGATATTACAGACATCTATACAGACAGAAGTGGAACCGCTTATGTGCATGAACAGCGAGGGGGACACGCAGGATGGTTCGGGAAACCAGACACCTCTGGGTGGGAAATTTACCCGAACATGTTCGAGAAGAAAAAATTGTCGAATATTTTAAACGGTGAGTTTATTATTTTTTTTTTAATTAACGTTAGCTCGCCCGGGGCCTCGGTTTAGTCCGCGTTACGGGGAAAAACAACAACAACGTGATGTTTACTCCCAGTTTACACCTCACACGAGTTCACAGGTCACTTCTAATCGCATTGTTGAGAAAAATACATAATAAAGCTGTCGTTTCTGCAAAATTAATGAGGTTTATTTCACCGGTTAGCTTGTGCTTGGAGCTGGCTAATCGGCTAGTTAGTTAGCTAGCATAACGGCGCGGCGATTAAAAAAAAAACACGTATTATGCTTTAACGATTATTCGCTTCATTCACTTCACAACCATTTTCCAGTGTTTAGTTTAGATTCCCTGCGTGGTGTTTAACCGGATCGGTGTTTTATAACGCGTATTGTTTTACGCGCGTGTGAGTTTTATCGCGAGGTTTGCCTGGATAGCTAAGCTAAGCGCGCTAGCATGCTGAAGCTAACGTTAGGGAACATTAGCATGCTAATCAGCTCGCTTTCTAAGAAATTCATCATTTCACATGATATTTAGGTTTATTTGATTAATCATAGTTGGCTCTCATTGATCCAGTTTTGTATTAAAAACCTAATATTCGCGTTTAAATCAGTGTAAATACTGGAGTGAATGTTTTTTTTAAATAAAATATTTTCGGTTTAACTTAATGCTATCGTTCACCAGAGAAAACGTTTACTAGAACTTTCTTAGTTTTTTTTTTTTTAAAGCTTTTCAGAATTCACACTGTTAAAGTAATGATTTCATGGAGTTTATAATTCCACTATTATATTTACACTGTGAAATGTAGATACAGGATTGAGAATAGGCTTAAAATAGTGTGTGTGTGTGTGAGAGAGACTTATTGAGGAAGAAGGACAAGGGCATTTCCTCCATGTGCTCCTGTTTGTAGCTGCAAAAAAAAAAAAAATACCCTGAACTTAAACAATTAAAAGAGAATATATTTGTATACAGTATATTTATGTATACAGTATAGCTTTAAGACGTGCAGTGTAACGGTTGTATTATATCTGCTGCTTAAGAACATAAAATGATTTTAATATCTGTTTTTCTTGTTTGTTGTGTGTCTGCTTGTCGTGTCTGCGCGCAGGTATGGACGCGTGGAGAGCGTCAAAGTCCTCCGTAAGCGAGGTTCGGAAGGTGGCGTGGCAGCTTTCGTGGATTTCGTCGACATCAAAAGTGCCCAGAAGGCGCACAACGCCGTCAACAAAATGGGCGACAGAGACCTTCGCACTGATTATAACGAGCCCGGCTCGGTGCCCAGCTCGGTCCGGGGCCTGGACGACAACCCGCCGTCTAGCAGTCACACCAGGGACGTTGCGACTTTCTCGAGAGCTGCTGTGGGTCCCGTTTATGGGCCCCCGGTGTCTCTTCACACCAGGGAGGGACGCTATGAGCGCAGACTAGACGGGTAAGTGGACGCAGTCTCCCTTCGTCCTGCAGGGGGGACCGTGGTGTCAAAACAAACAAACAAACAAAAAATTAAATCATTTTCCCAACACTTTCAGGTTTCCGTCTGGTTTAAAAACAAAATCGAAAGGCCGTTGTTTTTTTTCATTATCTAGGGACGGCATTCTGCTCTGAGGCCCGACTTCGCTCATGGAATTAATTGTCCATACGAATCTCGTTTGTCTCGATTTTAAGAATGTGTGGATTTCTAAGGTGTGTATTTCAAATAATTGGGATTACTGTGTGTGCCATATCCTTCCTCCGAGCTGGATATTACCTGTGTGGAAAATATCCCAGTGAGTTTGGATATTACAATCGATTTGCGGATATCTGGTGAGTTCTGGATATTAGGCGTTCCTTTCCTCCCCTTTGAAGAGTGTTGGATATTACCTGTACTTCCTGGGATCACCTGTGTGGAAGTATTTCCCATGCCATTAATGGATTAAGTACGTACGTGATGTGAGTTTTTATTTATTTATTTATTTTTTGGTTTGTTTCTTATTTCTGTTTTGCTTTTTTTTTTTTTAACACAAAAGTAGTTTCATCCAAAACTCTCCTCAAGAATCAGCTTTTTTGGTTTTTTTTTTTTTTTTGGTTTTGTTTTAATTTGTTTTTTCATCTTCCATCTTGGTCATTGTGCTAACTCTGTCTCTCATGGTGCTGTGGCAAACTTTGGATGTGTATCACAACGGTTTGGATTTAGGACGGAGTCCAAAAAAAAAAAGGTTTTTAAAAGTGGGCTTCTATTTGAAGAGAAGTCCCGCGAAAGGTGAGGCGATGGTGTGAGCTCCTGGCGGTCTGTGCGTGTGGAGTTACGCGCTAACGCTATCAGGGCCTTCATTTTTCATCACTTTTCCACCTGCTAAGTCACATTAGGGCTGGGACTAAACACCAGACAGGACTAACACAGAAGATCGAAATTCAGAAGAAGTACAGATTTGGATACTCGAAGATACTTTAAGTCACGGATCTAACCAAATACTTTAACTCTTTTTGCAATTTTTTGGGATGTATACACTGTTGGACTGTTAGCCGAGTTTGGATTTAACCCAAGTGTGCATGTGGATGTACTGGAGTCTGATCGAGTGGACGAACATGGACAAAGCTGAGGATTTCCGCTAACACACATCCTGGCTTTAAAATAAAGGAATATCCCAAAGTCTGTCCAATTCCCCAAAAAAGTTTAATGGAAGTAACCTGCGCTCACAGACTGGGATTACTGTGTTTTATTTTATTTTTCAGCACAGACAGAAATCCTCTTTTTGTTGATATGAAGAATCGGTTTCGTCCCACCCAGAAACCGATTAATGGATTTACTTCTGATTGAAATGTGGATATCGCCTGTACATTTTTCTTTTCCCCAAACTCTCACTCCTGGATTTTTTATTATTATTATTATTATTATTATTATTTTTTTAACTCTGCACACCTGTCAGGATAATTTTTAATCTTTTTTGGAATTTATTTGAGAAGTTGCACTCCTTGCAGTAGATCTGTCCTGTCTGGATATTCTTCTTCCTCATCCGTGAAGGATTTTTTTCTCGTGACAGCAACAATGCGCACTTTACCTCATAATTTTTTTATGTTTTTTGTTTTGTTTTTTCAGTCACCTTTTTTGGCCTCTCTGTGTTTTTGGCTCACACATTCGCCCTCCTATAGTGTGTTTGGAATATGTAGGTTGAATTACTGCTGTGAAAAAGGTTGGTATTGCCCTGCCTCATGCACCTTCTGTGCTTTTCTTTATCTAACCCAGATATTGCTTTTCTGTTTTTTATTTTTCATTTATTTTCCTTTTTCCCATTTCCACTAACTTTAGAGTTTAAGCTTAATAACACATCAATAAATAAATAAATACACACACTGCCTGTTAGGACAGAAAGGCCTCATGGATTCTTTCTGAGCTGATAGCGTGTGTCATTAACACTCCTTTTTTCCTTTCTTTTTTCTGTGTTTGAGTTTCTGTCCTTCTCCTCTCTCTTCTCTCGCCAGTGTCACTTCTTACTTCTGCTGTTATTTATTTATTTATTTTTTACTTTTTCTTTTCTTTTCTGGCATTGTTTTAAGTGATAATAGCTAGTTTTAGTATTTTGGAAAGCATGAATTTTCACAAGGAACTAATAGCAATGAAGAAGAAGTAAAACACACTCAGTAGCTCCACTAAACCTGGGTTTGTCTATGAACATTTGTCCTTAAATCTAATTGTTAAATATCAGTAAATTCAAAAAGAAGTTTAACAAATGTCAGTGTAGTATCGGGGACAACTAAAATACCCTCACTAAGCCAGACTTGAAAAGCAAATATCACTGTGTTGAATTTTACATTTGCTCAGAATCCCAGATCGATCATAGAGCTAATAGACAGTCATGGACTCCTGTGAGCTCGTGTATGTGTAAGGTGGCAGATAGCGTTCTTCCGAGTCTGTGACACCACTCCTAAACGGATCTGTTGTACACTTAAAGTTCTACTTCTATAAAGTTTGTGGAAATGCTTATGAAACATCTTTTTAGTTAAATGAGTTTTGAAATTAATGACATGAATGAATATAGAAGATAGTCCAACTGTGGTAAAAGACCACACAAGCAACTACCCGTGC
Organism: Channallabes apus; assembly: GCA_030522415.1. NCBI lineage: Eukaryota > Metazoa > Chordata > Actinopteri > Siluriformes > Clariidae > Channallabes > Channallabes apus. The sequence goes on from CM060123.1 coordinate 1,160,165, forward strand.
TAGAACAAATAGTTATTCACATAATGAATATTGAAAATAATGCACAGGTCAGAGAAGAAAATTTATCCTTCATAATTTCTTCATGCAGGAAACCATAAATTTGTATCTTGTATATATTAACCATGTTATTAACATTATATATAAAATCCTTTGAGATTCACCGTGTCAAAACAAGTAAAATAATTAAGAGAATATTTAATTAAGTCTAAAAATTAAAACACTTCTTTATATAAAACTGCAGTAAAATATATGTTTGTTTTGCTTTAAGTTTTGATGGCATTCTTACGATAAATTTTTTAAATAATAAGTAAATAATTTGATACATTTTGGAATGTGATTTTAAGATTTCTAGACCAATATACAATACCAGGGGAGTTTGATTCACCAGCACATGAACAAACCCAATGAACCCGGCAGTTAACAGATTTTCTTGAATCAGCAGTGTTTAAGCAGACAAATCTTCAAACTCTGCTGGATCCTGGTTCTCCAGGACTGCATCTGAACATTCCTGCAATATACCAATAAACAATTTCCAACAGTCCATGAACATTTGTTCTGTGTGTAATGTTGTTAGCTGTTAAATAGACCTCAGCAGAATGGATTATTTAGCTCTTTAAAACTGAATGAGTAGTTTAAGTTATTAGTGAGTTGGTTGGTTGACTTTGCTAGCGTGCGAGTAGACAGGTAGTGGTGTCTGTTGTTTAGTGTATTGTTCTCAGATATTTACAAAAGACCAAAGATTTTCACTAAAGTTTTTTTTTAGTTTCAGTTTTTGTATAGAGATCATCATAGGCAGTGTGTAAACTGGTCTCATGCAAACTGCATGTTTGAAAGAAATTCTCATAATTAAACCTAAAAAATGTAATCTATAAATCTGTCTAACCTACATTAGCATCCAAATGACTTGGAAAATATTTCCTTGCCGTCTAACATTAGGCCACACCCCATATCCTCTCTCTCTCTCTCTCTGCTAAGGACGAACATAATTTTCTTTTACGGAGTTAATCATCACATCTGTTAGACACCAAACACAGTAAATACACTCGGCATTGTTGTGTTACATAGGCGAAGAAAATGGAAATACTTAAAACTAAATGAATAATTTTTTATTCTTTCTACTGATGACACAGTAGACACTGGGCACACAAAAACTAGCTGTTTGATCCAACATGTGTATTTGTGTGTTCAAATTGTTTTGGACATTTATGGGAATTAAGATTGGCTGTTGGTTGAAGTTTAACGTGATCTTTACTGAGAATGTTTACGTGATGTGCTTTTGCATGAAATTTTTTATTTATTTATTTTTTTTCTTTATTTAAAAAGTGTTTTTTTCTCTTTTCAATCTCTTTCTGTCCCTCTCGCAGCACTACAGACACTCGGGATCGAGCATATGAGCACAATCCGTATGGACACCACGAACGCAGTGGCACTTTCGATAGGCCACGGCACTACAACACGGACTATTACCGAGACCGTGCCATTTTTGCCTCTGGAGTTGGGGCCAGCCCTGCAGTTAGTGCTATTAGCGGGGGCTTTGACACGACAGAATCTCATTTTGAGTCTCGAATCCGTGATCCCTTCACTTTGTCTGGTTCCGCTCGTCGGGATCCTTACCGTGATGATAGGGGACGACGCGTCGATCGGACTTACCATCATCGCCGGAGTCGGTCTTCTCATTCCTCGCAATCACGACACCCTTCTCCACAAAGGACCACGGGACAGACCCCCAAAGCCCCCCATTCCCCAAAAAGAGCTCCTGTTTCTCCAAGCAGGGGTCCACGTTCACGTTCCCGAAGCCGATCGTCCAGCTCGGATTCAGTCAGCAGCACCAGCAGTACAGGAAGCGGCAGGTAGGTAGATTTCTTCCTTCGGACAGGGTCTAAGACTAGGTCTTCAATTGGGGTGTAACGATCTGACGGTTTTGAGTTGATGAGTCATAAATGCAGCTGATGAGGCATTACGAGTGTACTTTAACATTCCACTGTCTATCCTAGACTACTGTAAAAGAATAGAGGTTTTGTGCATTGCTGTGCGGAATAACCATTTAATTTCCTTCTATGATAAATAAGCATATTTGGTCTGAAACTGTTCTGCGATGATGTGTTTATATCCTAGCAACTTGCTTGGGTTCTTTAGTGTGTTCTAAGAAGGTAGTCTTGTTCTCTGTCCCCTGGCAGCAGTGACTCCAACAGCAGTTCTAGCGAGGGGTCACGAGCACGCTCTGTTCAGTCCGCAGCCACTCATCCACCTCCAGCTCCTCCTCCACTGTCTCTGGATTGTGATGAACCACGTCGAAGTTTTGGCATCAGAGTCCAGAACCTCCCAGTACGATCCACAGGTTGGTACTAAAAACTGTAAGTTGAGATGGGTCTTTTTCCTTCAGTAATCAGAAATCGGTGACCTGATGTATTTTGTTCCTCAGACACAAGTCTGAAAGATGGACTTTTCCATGAGTTTAAGAAGTATGGCAAGGTCACCTCGGTGCAGATCCACGGAGCCTCAGAGGAGCGATACGGTTTGGTGTTCTTCAGACAGCAGGAAGACCAGGAGAAAGCACTCAGTGTGTCCAAAGGAAAGCTCTTCTTTGGTATGCTGATTGAAGTGACGGCATGGAATGGCCCTGGTGAGTGTTGGGGAGAGGGATTGTGCATTTTTTTCAAGCTTGGTGTTTGAGGCTCACACTTTGGTTTCTCTAACAGAGACGGAAAGCGAGAATGAGTTCCGGCCATTGGATGGGCGCATTGACGAGTTTCACCCAAAGGCAACCAGAACCTTGTTTATTGGAAATTTGGAGAAGACAACTAATTACCAGCAGCTGCTTGATGTGTTTCAGCGCTTTGGAGAAATAGTGGTAAGTGTTTGAGCTGACCGTCACATTACAAGGTTTAGCCTGGTGTTCTTGTCTCATCTTTCTGTTTTTGCTTTTATTCTTTTTAGGATATCGATATTAAAAGGGTTAACGGCGTCCCCCAGTATGCCTTTGTGCAATACTCTGACATTGCCAGTGTGTGTAAAGCTATTAAGAAAATGGATGGAGAATATCTAGGTGCCAATCGACTGAAGGTATTTTTCCCAGCTACTCTATTAACCTGAAGTCTATACACCCATGTACCCACCATCACTCAGTTTTGCTCTCCATCTGTCTTTGGCAGCTTGGCTTTGGGAAGAGTATGCCTACGACCTGCGTCTGGTTAGACGGTCTGTCCTCTAACATCACAGAGCAGTACCTTACGCGCCATTTTTGTCGCTATGGACACGTGGTGAAGGTACTTTACATACCCGATGCCTACAGTTCTCATTGCATTTGCATTTGTCCTTTGCATTGTGTCTAACCATCCTTAAATATCTTCGTGTGTTGCAGGTTGTTTTTGACAGATTGAAAGGGATGGCTCTTATTCTATACAACAATACAGATTTTGCACAAGCAGCTGTAAGAGAGACTAAAGGATGGAAGATTGGTGGCAACAAAATCAAGGTAGCAGCTGATGGTCTTGTTGGCTCGGATGAGGTTCAGGCATGGGAAGGTATCGCTGGTTGTACCCGTTGCTTTACGTATGTGCTTCTTCTCTGCAGGTTGATTTCGCCAGTCAGGAGAGCCAGGTGGCATTTTACCGCTCTATGCAGGCATCAGGGCAAGATATGCGTGACTTCTATGAAATCCCAGCTGAACGAAGGTAACGTTTTACAAAAGATTCCTCAGTTTTTTCAAGACAACAGTTTTGTTGACCACATCAGATATAACTGTTTATTGACGTTCACTCCTTTCGTGTTGCCAGGGACGAACGAAGACCGTCATATCATGAATTCTCAGCTGAGAGGGCATATTATGAGAATGTTCGTGCGCCAGGAATCTATGCCGAGGACCCACGACGAGAGTATCCCGCTCGCAGCCGCGAACGTTATCCAGAACTAGACCATTACCAAGGTGACCACTATGACCCACGCTATCATGAAGACCCTCGTGATTACAGAGATTACAGAGACCCTTTTGAACAGGATATCAGAAAATATAGCTACATCCAGCGTGAACGTGAGCGAGAACGCGAGCGTTTTGAGGCTGACCGCAGCAGATGGAGCCCGTCCCATCCACGCCGGCCCATAACCCCTTCTGCCTCTCCTTCACCATCTGAGCGCGTCTCAAGGGAAGCAGAGCGACGTGTGTACAGGCACTCATCTGAGAGAAGTGGGAGCTGTAGCTCCTTATCGCCAACTCCTCAGTTTGAAAAGTCTGAAAAGTCTCCAATGGATTTTAAAACCGATAGTCTGGATAGAGAAGTGGAGCAGGCCGAGACTGACCGTGCGAGTGGAACAGAAAAGAGCAAGCGCGGCAGACGCAAAGAAAAAGCAGACAGAGAGAAGGGTGAGAAAACAAAATCGAGAAGGGGGAAAGTGCAGTCCCCTAGTGTACCTTATTCTGAAGCAGACCGAGAGCCCAGCCAGGACTCAAATTCTGGGAAAGCGAAAGGTTCAGATGTGGAGGGCTCAGAGAGGCAGAGGCGCGAAGGCGAACCTTCCCCTTCGGATCCAGTGTCTCGTCTGGAGTCACAAAAAGAAAGGCTTGATGGTGCTAAAATTGAGTCAGTGGATCGAGATAATAAAGGGAGGTCAAAGAAACACCTTAAATCAGAAGTTGGAAACGAAGGGAAAGATCCACTTTTGGATTCTGATAGGCTTGCGGCACGAAAAAGACGCTTTGGTGATCCCGGCAAAACCAGCAAACAGAAGAGGGGTCGTCTTGAGGAAGAACAGAGCACTGTGGTTAGCCAACCTCCAGATGTTGGAGCTTCTTATTCAAAAGAAGGAGAAAGCGATGGGAAAACATTAGAAAAAGATGCACAGAAGAGAGAACATTCTAAGCCTAAATCAGAGAGGGTGGTGACTCATTGTAGGGACGAATTGGATCACAGAGCTGATTCCCAAAACCCCTCTGGACGACAGGAAGAGCATTCTGAGCCTAACGTGGAGTCTTTAGATTTAAAATCTCAGTCTGGACCAAGCGCGTCAAGGCCGTTCTCCAACGACGGAACCCCAGAGAAGGACAACAAAGGCAGGGAAGAGTTACTGGACATAGATCTTTCTCAGAGTTATCGAAAGCAAATGGAGCAGAACCGAAGACTTCGACAGCAGCTCCAAGAGCCTGACAAACCAGGAAAGCCAGAAACTCCTCAGTGTGTAGAACCAGAAGATTTTGAACACCGCAGCTTGGTGCATGAGGTAGGCAAGCCACCACAGGATGTCACTGATAACTCTCCACCGACTAAAAGCAAGAAACAAGATCACTTGGACCTCGAGGTTGGCACCAAGAGAGAACGGGTATACAGGATTTTCCGGCCGAAGAGTGAAGAGTCTGAATGGACCATAAACTCGCCCAGATTTAATGCCTCTCAACTTGGAGAGGAAGAATATACAGACGTTCCTCAACTAATTACTGTGAAAGATGTAAAAGAACCACCTAAACATGAGGACAGTTCTCATCAGGACATAGATGTGGTTAAACGTGTACATACTCCACAGGTGTCCAAGCTAAGCACGTCCCAACATGATGAGCAAAGACGTTGGGAAAGTCGGCTAAAACAAGACTTGCTGCCTGACTTTTCAAGGAGCTCAGAAAAAAGGCGCCTTAATCGATCGTATTTGGATTACAGACTCTGGCCTGATTTAGAGCCCGGTGAAGTACGCTCTGACTCTGAAGAAGATAGAGAACACAAACCAAATTCTCTCATGCCCTCAACCTCAGTGTCCTTCCCTGAACGTCATCGTGGAGACAGGTTACCAGAATCAAAGCTAACCACCTCACTGGAAAGGAACAAGTTTTGTTCATTTGCACTCGATCAGACAATTACACCAGACACTAAAGCATTGCTGGAGCGAGCAAAGTCCTTATCCTCTTCAAGGGAAGACAATTGGTCTTTTCTGGACAGCGATTCTCATTTTGCCAGTTTTAGAAGCAGGAAAGATACAGAAAAGGTCGAGTCAACTCCACGACCGACTCCTTCATGGTACATGAAGAAGAAGAAAATACGAAGCGAGTCCGAGGATAAACTAGATGATCGAAAGGAAGATCCGAAACCAGAAGAGCAAGAGCGTCGAGAGCTCTTTGCCTCTCGCTTTCTTCACAGCTCTATCTTTGAACAGGACTCGAGGCGTCTTCAGCATCTTGAAAGAAAGCACGAAGACCCTGAGCATGGCATAGGCTTTCCAGCTAACCAGCAAGGCCAAAATGAAAGTCAGCCTGATTCTGAACCTGTAGTCCTCTTCCATGAACGCTTTTTAGAGTTAACAAGACTGCAGCAACAGAAAGGAAAAGAGCAGCCTCAGCATGAAACCAAAAAAGAGGAAGGCGCTGATGGACAAGTCATTGATAAAACACAGGAGGAAGAGCAACGGAGTGTGGTTGAACCAGCTGAAATTAAACCAGCTGAGATTAAACCAGTCAGCCCCGTACAAGCCCCTCAGCCAAGCCCCGTGCAAATCATTCAAACTCTTCCTGTTCAAGAAATTCTAATGTTAGCACCTGTTGTGCCACTTAAGGAGACGTCGCCTCAGCGGGAAGTTTGTAATGTTGAAGAATCTGCCCCTAAACAACTTAGTCTTTCTGTGAAAGAAGAAAAACAATCTGAACAGCCTTTAGTCTCCCTGACAAATGCACTGCCTCAAGAACCCCCTGAGTCAAGTAGATCTGAATCCCAGGACTCAAAGACTTTAGTGAAGGAAATTAGAACTAGTCCTAATAAAGAGTTGGAACTGACCAATGACGGAGACGTTGAGCAGTGCTCCAGTAGCGAGAAACGTACTACTGACTCGCAAATTATATGTGAACCAAAATCTGAGCCTCAAACCGAGATTCCTGAAGTACAAAACCCTCCATCTCCTATGATTGTAGATGAAGCTGAAGGGAGATTAGAGAAATCAGAGCCTGTTCCTGTGGACGTTGAACCTCCTGCGAAAGAGACTGATTCAAAATGTGTGGACAGTTATACGGTGGAGGAACCAATATCTCCTCCTCCAAGGTCTAGAAACAAGAAGGGAAAGGCCTCGCCAACAACCCCAACAGCCCCTTTGACCCCATCAAACACACCAGATAAACAGAGTACTCGCAAAAGTGAACGTATCGATAGAGAAAAACTAAAACGCTCCTCTTCTCCAAGAGTGGACTCCTCTAAAGCAGTTTTGGATGCGAAGTTGACTGGAAAATCACCCATTCATAGCCCTGAGACTGACCAAAATGTAGAACAAAACACTCCCCCTGTGAGAGCAAGGCGTAGAAATGTACGCTCTGTTTATGCCACCCCGGTTGAAGATGAATCTACACCACAAACTGGAAAGGATGTGGAGTCACCTCGTGGGTCACGCAAGCGTGTTGTAGACAAAGAAACAGGGCAACAGCAAACAGAACCAGACAATCCTCCGGTTCCACCACCACCACGGCGGGGACGTCCACCTAAAAATCGACGACAAGGAGAGGATTTTTCAGCTTGCAAGAGCGAGCGCTCAAAAGTAGCTGAGACTAAGGAGTTTGATGTCAATGAAAGTGGAAACAGTGAAACTGTAACCAAGGCAGGCAAAGGCAAACATTCCCCTTACGTAAACAAAACTGCAAATCAAGGTACTGGGGCTGGATTAGCAAAAAAAGGAGACAAATTTGATAAAACATTTGACGCAGTACCTCCTACTGAGGTGGACGTAGATTCTCAGGACAGCAGTGGCCAGCAGGATAGTGGTCCATTAGCAGAGAATGAGCCAAAGGAGGAGCATAAACCACTAAGCAATTTAGAAACAAAACAAGAAAAAGACAGAATTACTCAAATAGAAGGCGCTATTGGTAGCCAAGATCATCTCGGTGAGACTGCTCAAGAGCAGTCACCACTGGACAAAAGTACGAAAACTAAAACTACTCGGATAACTTGTACTTCAAAGCTAATGACTGAGGATAAGTCTCTTGTTCTCAAAAACCTCAGAATCAGGCTTGATGTGACCGAGGTAAAAGCCATGCTACAAACTGGGGAGGACGAATCCGGCCATGATGACGGACCTAAAAAGGTTGTGTCAGGAACATCGCCTAAAGAACAAGTGCCAGATCATAGATTTGAGAAAGAGACCATAGAGGAAGATGGTAATAAAGAATCAGTAACAACACCTCCAAATGTCAAGGATCCACATGAGGCATTATCCCGCCAGATGGAGCTTGAAGAAGCCGTGGAAAACATTGCCAAACTTACAGAAGGCCCGCCTCTTCTTCAGTTCAAGAACTCGACCGAGTCCCAAGCTCCTTTATCTGAAATTGTAGAGGGGCGTGAAGAAGACAAGCCTGCTAATCCTGCTAATCCTGCTAGTGAAACAGAACTTGCCGCTGCTATTGATTCAATCACGTCTGAAGACATGTCTTGCGGCTTGCCACAAGACCAAGTTATCAGCGCTGTTGTAGATCCGGACCCAGGTGTTCAAACTTTAGTGCCAGATGCCAAAGTTGAAGGCAGCAACCCAACCGCTGTTCAAGAGGACATAGGGACGCCGAGAAAAGGTGGTAAAGGAAGACCAAAAGTCCAGAAGAGAGCCAAAGGCCAAAAGGCTGCTGCAAGCAAAAAAGAAGCTGTCAAAGAGGTGGTTAATGACCCTGAAATTCTTCCTGTTAAGTCCCCAGAACCAACATCCACAGCAGTTGCCGAGATATCACCCACCGGTGCTGCTGCTGTAATTGCCCCCTTATCCAAGCAAGATTCCAATTTAGCAGTTAATATTGTCCCTGAAGTTCCTAAAGTGATTGAGAGTACTCTTAAAGAGCAGCCTGACTTGACAAAATCATCTAGTCCAGCAGCAAGCAAAAGCCCATCATCACTCAGACCTCAGCTTAATCCTTATGAGTGTACCTCTCCTTCCCTTTCTCCCACAAGTATTTGCCTCAAACCTTCACATCCAAGTAGACTTTCCGTTTCACCCACAGACAGATTGAGTCAGCCTAAGGAGACAGCGGTAGTCTCCCCTTCAACCTCTCCCGCAACTCCAACAGAGAGCCCAACATTGTTGTCTGATTCCTTTGCCCATGATAGTAACACCAGTGATCTGCGGAAAATTCTTGCAAAACCACGAGGTATCCCAATCTCGGAGGCCAGTGCTACTTCTGCAAGCATGCATTTGAGGGAAAGTGATGTCAAAAGTGCACTGCATGAAAACAGGCAACCTTCTATTCCAGCTCAGCCAGTAGTTCGTGGGCCGACATCTTTACCATCCCCAGAGACAAAGCAAGTCTTTAATGAGAAATCTGTTATTTCTGTCATTGCCTCCACTGCCACCTCTGTCATCAGCCGAGTTTGCAACCCCCCTGAATCCGAGGAGAAACCTAGTCTTCCAATGGCAAACCCATTTGTGGAAAAGCAGGCACCAAAACAGATGTACCAGACCAGCTTGGAGGAAAGTAGCACTTACCATGGACCACCTGTTGGAGAGGAGGGTGGGAATACGGGTCGCTATATAGTGGAGACCACATCCCTTAGTACAGGCCCCACTACTGGTCTTAGGGTAAACACCTCTGAGGGGGTGGTAGTGCTGAGTCACTCGGGACAGAAAATTGAGGGACGACAACGAATTAGTGCAAAAATCAGTCAAATTCCACCACCCAGTGCAGTGGACATAGAATCTCCGCAGCTAGTGACGATGCCTCAGATCAAACAGGACCTTTACAGTTCATCCCAAAGAGATATGGCTAAAAGTTCAGTACCTGCAGCAGACCATGTTCATTCCCTGAAGACGCAGACAAATGTATCCACTAAGCATGAATCTGGTTCAGATAAATTAGACTCGTACCCTCCAGTGCAAAGTGGGGTTGTGAAGAGATTACAGCAGACACCTGGCCCATCACAGGTAATAGGTTTCCATCCCGCAGAATACACAATGCTGATGAAGCATCCAAAGAAAGGAGAAGGAAGCGACCCACTTAATGTGGAAAATGTGAAGTCTGCCTGGGTGTCTACCATAAGTCCTGCCATAAGTCCTCACCTTCCTTCAACAGGTGGCAATCACGTTGGGTTCATACCTGGCACGTCTACGGACAGAGCCACCTCACATATTCAAACCAAACAGGAACCCCGCTCACCACGGAAATCCGGTCACCCCCATTCTCCTTTTGCCAAAGTGTCTTCTCCGATTGGCTCTTCATCTCCTAAAGGTGTGTCTATGGTATTACCAACCGGTTTACCCACCATGACCCAGTATGTCCCTAGTGTCCACCACTCTGAACAGTCAGTCATTATGCCTCCTCATAGTACACACGGAAGCCTTGGCAGAATGTCGCCTCATCGCGTGGGCCAGGCCATTTCCATGGGTCACCTTTCTCAGGGAGACGTACGAGTCAACACGCCTCCGCTATCAGTGATGAACTACGGAATTCACCCTGACGGCCTTGCTTCATCTTGGGCACCTGGACAACAGCGCCCCACATCTCCTCAGGCTGTGGGGAACAGAGAGATGGTTCTCAAAGTCAACCCGGCCAGCGCAAGAGGTCATGAAGCAAGCGAGGAGGAAGCAGCCAGACGCTTTCATCAGGCGCTTGCAAGGCCGCAGGCGACTCAACTCAAACCGGATTCGATACCAGCAGAATACCGCGGTGCACTTCACAGCGCACTGGATAGGTTTAGCATACAACCAAGAGATATGCGCATGCTGATATACCACCCACAGGGGGAACGTCCGGCTGCCGAGCTGCACCAGGGGCATATAGCAGAGGCTGTCCCTCCCACCTCAACGCCAACCAACATTACAGCCTCGCTTTCTCCACGGGCACACCTTTTGCAGAAAGGTATGTCTGACAAGGATGCCCTGAAGCAGTCAGAAATAAAGAGGGCCACACCACCCCCTGGGAAAGATGGACTACTGGGAATTCGTGGTACAGTGCCTGCCATGGCCTCTCCTAAGCGAGTACAGCTGATCACCTCAGGGCCACCCTTTTCGGAATATCCGAACATGTACTCCAACCTGCGTAATGTGCACTCGCAGTTTTCAGAAAATTCACCTATGGGGATCAGCCAACCTCCTCGCAACATCACTCCATCACAGGCAAGATGAAAGCTTGGACAATTTTCTGTACAATTTTATGTCTGCATTGCACTAAAGTTAATTATTGTTGACATTGTTTTATTTTTGTTTATAAAGGGTGCTCAAGAATCTGATCACAACCAAGCTCAGACTGAAAATCAAGTCGAGCATGTTGGACACCAGCAAATCAACATGGTACAGCTTCTTACGGTAAGACACAAGGACACTTTTAAGGTGGTGAGAAAATAATTTTACATCTGTAACTGGGGCTATTAAAAATTTACTTAAACCAAAGGTCTGATGTGCGATTTTTCTTTTTTTTATTTGTCTTGAACAGAGGTATCCTATCGTGTGGCAAGGTTTGCTGGCATTGAAAAATGAAACTGCTGCAGTCCAGTTGCATTTTGTGTGTGGAAACAAGTCTCTTGGCCTGCGGTCACTTCCTGTCCCAGAGACTGGACCTCCTCTGCGTATTGTCCAGAGGATGAGATTGGAAACACAACAGCTTGAAGGAGTAGCTCGCAGAATGACTGTAAGTCTCTGGATAATCCACAATTTAAAATACATTTTAAGAAATTCTATTCAGCCACAAAAAAAATCTCAAAATATGTTCATGTAATAATCTTAGCAATTTGATAAAAGCCTATGTGTAGGTAAGTTTTAATTAATGATTTTTTTTATTACCCTGTCATTATGCGTGCCTCACCACTTTCCCACATGTTGTCTTTAGGGCGAGAGTGAATTCTGCCTCCTTCTTGCAATGCCTTGCGGCTTAAATCAGGAAGACGTGGTGACGCAGACACAAGTGCTGAAATCAGCTTTTATTAACTACCTGAAAGCCAAACTGGCTGCAGGTATCATCAACGTCCCCAATCCTGGCTCCAATCAGGTGTGTGCATATGGTGTTTTAGTCTTTCTCACTTATTTTATCTTGCATTTAAAGGTTAGTCTGTTTGAATGAAACCCTGTCGTGTTCTACCCCTCGCTGTAATTTATTTTAGTTGCTAAACAACTCATTTACGGATATTTATGATTATCTTTTTGTTTGTTGGTGCAGTGCTCCAGCTCCTTGGGTTGTTTAAGTCAGTTAAATTCACATCTTGCAGTTGAGTTGATTCAGAGTTTAATTAATTTGTTAGTAAAGTTCACATGAAACCTGATCTTACTCAAATTCCCACTGAAGAACCACACAAAGGCCAACAACATGACCGAACAACAAACAAATGCAAAGAATCAGTTTCATGCTAATAAGTGTAAAAAAAACAAACAATAAAACGGAGGTAAACGTGACAATTTAAGTGCATAATCTTTAATATTTTTTTTTCCATTTTTTTCATGCTCTCCTCCTAGCCTGCCTACGTGTTGCAGATCTTCCCTCCGTGTGAGTTTTCAGAGTCTCACCTTTCACGACTTGCTCCCGACCTCATCAACCAGATCTCCAGCATTTCGCCTCACCTCATGATTGTCATCACCTCGGTCTGATCCTGCGCATCCTTTAAAACCTGGACTCGCGCCGACCTCACCGTCACGGACGCGCTTGCGTTCCCGGACTTGATGGAGCTCAGGAGAAAACCGGTGGTGTTTGGAATCCTCCTACATATCAGCGTGTGCAGCACCACTCCACATTGTCCCCCGTTTCACATTTCTCTGCTGTATTTGTATTTATTGGTGAAAATTTTTATTAATTTTTTTTTTTTTTAACTCATGGAAATTCTTTGAGAAATCAGGATGTTTTTCGTTTTTTTTTTTTTTTTTTTAATGGAACGAGAACACAATGAGTGACGCAGAGTGAGAATTTTTTTTTTTTTTTTTTTTTCCCCCCCATGATTCACATGGAGAATACAAACCGTTGTAACAGACTAATGTTATTTTTTTAAATAATCATGCATCGTTCAGGAGAAATAACGTTGGGAATGTACATTTCACAGGATCGACTCGTCATCCTTGCTTTGGCGCCTTTTCTCACTCACTTTGCTAATCCGTGTTCATGTAGGCTCGAACGCCCGGCTCTTGGAGTTTTGTGATTGCGGGATTGTAAATATTTTAAATATTTAAAAAAAAAAAAAAAACTGCGAAAATGGCTTAAACCCCGGGAGAGTTGCCTCTTTTTATGTTCAACGTTGGAACTGACTCCTAAAATCTTTGGCGGGGCTGAGACGAGTGGAAAAACATTGACGTAAATGTTTGTGATGTAAATATTGAAGACTTTGGGCTGGCAGCTCTCGAGGGTTTGTTTTGCGGGCACTTCAAATTTTCTTACTCAAATAAAAAAAAAAAATCCAGAAAACTTGAATATAACAGTCATATTCTTTCTTTCTCTTAATCTCTAGCTCTCTCTCATTTCATCATTTGTGTTTTTTGATCTTGATATCATGAGAATCATTTTTGTGTAAAAAAAATAAAATAAATGCCTCTAACCAAATTGAAACATGGACAGGAATACAATTTTTTTTTTAAAGCAAATTTTTATATACTGATAATAGTGCAAACACAACCTTACTTCAATTTTAATTACATAAATTTTAAAGTGTATTCTGATGCCATGAATATTGGTACCCACTGTTCGTTCTAAATCCATGGAAACCCTCATTCCTCCATATTGTAGTATTTCCCTGATCTACAACACCCACTTAAAGCCTGTTAGTTAGCTGATTAGTTAATATGGGTGTGCTGGGACCTGAGGAAGCACTAAAATGTGCAGAGATCCTCCAGGACTGCGGATGAGAACCACTGCCCTGTGTGCTGCTGCAGGTTAAGACTTCGTCCTCTTCTAGGGAGTTGAGGAATAATTTGTGAAATCGGTCTGTGGTTCCTACAGAGAGCCAAACTAAACTGCCAACTGTGGAGCGTCCAGGTTTTTTAGAAATGTTCTTTCTGAAAATATGTGTGTTAGACTACTGCTACTACTGAAGCCTGAAAGCAACGTGAACCCTTGCAAACTTTTTCTAAATTGATTAAATAGAAACTAACTTCTAAAAAGCGGCTAACACAAATGGACAACAGAACACTATGATTAGGGCATGTGTATGTTTGGCAATGCGTATCGTAAAAGAAAAGTAAAATTGAAGAGAGAAAAAACAGCCAAGTGACCCAGTGTGAACTAGAAAGAACTTTCTAGAAACTCATCGCACCAGCTAGAAGTTTGGACTCAGTGTGTTGGATTGGGATCTTCACCTGAAAAATGAGGCACTTAAAGCAAATACGCTGGAATCATCACTGTTCTTACAAATGTGTCTTTGGGATTTAGGCTCAAGTCAGAAGTCCAATAAAGATGAGAAATTTCTGTCCCTCCCTGATGGAGTGTGTGGAGAGTCATGGACTCTGGAGGTCAACAGTTAAAATCCTGACCTTTCTTTTTCTTCACAGCTTTAAGATAAAGTGAATGAGAGATGCTGAGGTTGTTTCAGAGATTCGGAGGCACTGGGTCAAGCCTCAAGCAGAGCGCCATGATATCAGTACTGAACGTGTGATTCACAGTTGGTGTGTGTGTGTGTGTGTGTGTGAAGAAAGTGGGAAAGTCTGACAGAGACTTGAGTGAAACCTTTTGGCGGAGTGAGTAGAATTAGAAGAGTTAGAAGAGAATGTTCTGACATTTTTTGTTGTATTTGTTTCCATCCAAAACTCCAGTTAAAAACCCATCACATCTACATCGTAGCTTCAACTACAGGCACATTTCAGGTTTTCTTTTTAACCACAGCCGTCCTCCACTTCATACACAATCCAAGCCCAGACTTGCACCAGTAACCTCACACTCCACAGAGCCACCCCGCCTTACACACATACGCCCCTTTTAATAACGCTTTGTCTTTTTAAAATGAAGACCAACTCAATAGATTAAACAAAACAGACGAGGCTTTGATCATACTGATAAACATGATGGATAAGAAAACACTGGATAGAACTCGCATCTGATTGTTTCAGACTCAGATTTGATCATATTAAGTAAAAATGATCAGTTGGAGCTTTTTCATTCAAAATTCCTTTTCTCTTATCACTAATGAGCTTCTCTTTCCAGCAATCATTTACCTTTACGTTCTAGTTTCAGTCCATGATGGTTTTTTGTAGTAGTAGCCTGAATATATTCTTTTTTCACAGATTAGCATAAATCATAATTTCTGACTGAATAACCAGATACTGTAACCTGTTAATCTGCTCAAATAGTTGGTCGAAAGCGGAATGAAGAGCTACAAATCCCACTAAGGACAGTTGCATATGCAGAGGCTTCCTCAAGGAGGCGTCCTGGAGACGCATCACAGAGATTACTTGGGTACAATAACTTGACATAGTTCGGTGGTTAGGGTTTGGGTTAGGGTTAGGGTTTGGGTTAGTCAGGATTTGTGGCTCAAACCAGAAAATCAGTGCTGAAGGACACACGAGCACATTAGTGCCGTCTTTGGGTTTTATATCAAAGTTGAGAGATACTGCATGAATTGGAGAGAACCTTCTAGAAACTTTCACCCCCACCCCTTACAGATGTAGCTTTAGTGATCCAACAGGTTTGCTTGTGTCTGCCTGAGGGATCTGGAGGAACTTGATGAACTCGTCCACTTGTTACGCAACACACCAGATAACATCAGGAAAAACATTACGAGTTACCTGAAGTGTAAATTTACAGCAACTCGGCAAACATGTGGATTTGTAGCTCATATTAATGATGTGCTCTAGGATACAAGAACTATTTAAAAGGAATGAACAAAGATATAGTTTTGAAATATCGGGTATTTAATTGGTTGAAATCCACCACTATAAAAGCGGAATATTAGCGTCATCACTGTAATTTGTGCTCCTGAAGTCTGGTCAAGTCGACGTGACCTCAGTTTCATAATTATATGAAAAACTTCACAGCTAAAGCAGGTTAATGAAGTTTCAGCTAAAGGCAAGTCGAAAAGGGTGGAGAATAAACATGAATCAGCTCAGTGTCTTAGATCCTCACTGGAGCCAAACAGCGCCACCAGCTGCTCGTAGTACAAAGCAATGTTCATCTTCATCATCTCTTTACAAGGACCCAGAAGACGCTCGAACGCCTGGACGTCGATCACTGAAAAGAGGCAGAGAAATATGTTAAATGCTATACTGCACGTTGTACCTTGCTGGATTTCCTTTACAAAATGTTAAACAGCAGTGTTTACTGTGTACGCTGTGCCCCTGAAGCCTACAGAGATGTCCTCTGATGATATTTACTCACACGGATACAGAAACAAGACTGACTTTAATACAGCCACGGGAACTCGGGAAAGGACACACACAGGAACTCGAACGCAGCCTGCAGGGGCTTTGGGTTTTACCTAAACACTTAGTGACGAGCGCCAGTTCTCCAAAGTACTGACCAGGAACACAGCGGGAGACCTCCACCTCCGCCGCCTCACCATCACTCCTCAGACGACCCGCTTTAGCCTGCGCACAAAAATAAAGATCAAAGATATGTTCCAAAGTCCATTCTGGTCCTGGAGAACCTTTGTGTTTTCTCTGCTATAGTAAATACATAATACATGTAAATAAAAGAAAAATGGGAAACTAGACAGCAAGAAAGTTGCAAGTTTAGCAGCATGACCATGGGGTGGAGCCTTTCTGATGATGTCACAGCGTATCTCTGTAGTAACGCGCTGAATACAATATGTTGGGCCCTTAACAGCTCAGATGAATAATGAGGTAAAAATGTAAGTCACTCTGAATAAGGGTGTCTGCCAAACGCCTACGTTAGTGTTAGCATGGCTAACAATAACGCGAAAGTGTTAGAGCTTAAAGCTCTTTAGGCTTTCTTTTCTGGGCGCTTCACTTATTCACATGTTTGATTTTGCTTCTAAAACGTCAACGATCTTCATTCGTTCCGATACTTATGGATCCACATGAGGACAGAAGCATTGCTGTGGGATTATTTTAAAATAAACCATTTAAAAAGGTGCTACATTGTATATTATCACAAGGTCAAAAATAATTGACAGTAGAGTACATTCAGGAAATCTTCAGAGATATTATATAAATGCACATGTACAGTATATTGGCTCCACCCTCTTCCTGAAAAACTGCTGCTTGTATTTGAATATTGGAAGCTGATTTACTGCGTACAGGTTTTTCGTTAATGTTACAGAGGTTAACGTGCCACCATTTTACATTCTTATTTAATAATTTGATTGTAATCTTTTCTAATGTACTGTAAATTGATCATCTAATTTGTGGTAAGTGTGTGAGAACAAAAACAACAGAGAGAGAACACACTGAAAACACACACTGACCTCGAGTGATTTCAGTAGAGGCACACACTCGATGGATGCCTCGTAGATTTTCCTCTTTCCTCAGTCTGTGAAATGTCTCCCTGTCCTACACACACTATAAACATTATAATAGAACAACGTCGTTTCTTTATTACCAGTGGACATAAAAGCTACATTTACATTCTTTCACTCATCTTCTATACCGCTTTATCCTGTGTTCAGGGTCGCGGGGGCGGAGCCTATCCCAGGAGACTCAGGGCACGAGGCGGGGTACACCCTGGACAGGGTGCCAATCCATCACAGGGCACACACACACACACACACACACACTGTAATCTTTTCAGAGAAATTCTGACCCAGTCGTCTCGACATCACAATGTATCGTGTCAGAGTCACACACACACACACACACCCCTTTGTCCTGACTGTTCACATGTGGCCTAAATCCCAATGTCATTTCCCAAAATACGGTGCTGCCACTAGGGGGCGCCAAAAACAAAATATTGTACTGACAGAAAAACCTGGTTTTTAAGTTTTTTCCACAACATTTCCACCTCTTTAATAAAACGTGTGTGTGTTCCTCAGCCGCACTCACTGTTTAATGCTCCAGCTGATTCGCATTTGTTACAAAATCTAAATTTAATCTTCTTTAATACATTGATACATTTTTATAAGATTATAAACGTTTATTTTAATAGTCTGATTTTCTTGTCTGTTTCTATGTTTCCAACAATTGTAGAATTTGATTGTTATTTTCCTCAACACACTCGTGGCCGTTCTGTCTCCTCTTCATCCTCTTTTAAATAATTAAAAACGTGAAATAGCGAGTGTTGTTTTCAGGAGGAGGGGGAGGGGGTGTTCACGTTTCATTAAATGGGAAGTGTGTAGAGATGTAGATTAAATAACTGGTTTCAGAATAAAGCGGTTCTACAGAGAGTCTGTGAGATTCCCTCCATACACGCGGAGATGCCGCATCAATCCATCAAACGGTCCTTTTCTTCTCAAAATAAAATGCACTCGGACTGAACACAATAACAACTGAGCATCGGAAACTATCGGTTTATTTTACATCATCAAAAAACAATGACAAAAAAAATTACAGAAAAAAAAAACCTTCACTGATACGAACCAGAATCAGACCTGATCAGGACATGGCAGCATTATTATTATTATTATTATTATTATTGTTATTATCATCATTATTAAATATTACAATTATGTATAATTATTATTCATAATTGAAGTGTTTTACATAAACAAAACTGAGACTAACACACGCACACTCATTCTCTCACACGTACACACACACGTACACACACACACACACACACGTACACACTCAGGAGCAGAGACTGAGGTCACAGCCGGGTGTAATAAGGCACGTCATCACGCCTCTCCAACATAAAACAAGAATACAATAAAACTTATTTAGAATAAACGTTATTCTAAAGGACACACAGAATGTGTGTGTGTGTGTGTGTGTGTGTGTGTGTGTGTGTGTGTGTGGAGGGAGGGGCGTGTTCTAGATTCACATTCTTCACTAATGCCCTCATATAAATCACAAGTTTGGTGCGATCCAGTTCAGGAACTTCATGGCCACCTCGAACCCGAGGAAACACGCCTGGAGAGAGAGAGAGAGAGAGAGAGAGAGAGAGAGAGAGAGAGAGAGAGAGAGAGACACACGTCAACACTACTGGTCAACTCATTGTGTGTGTGTGTGTGAAATACAGAGAGACTCACAGCGTTAGCGGGGAACGCTCGGAGCATGACCGCGTTGAAGCCCTTATACAGTGATGCCACGCCCTCCTCCCTGATCAGCTCCCGCAGAACGTCCCGAAAACCGTTAGGGTACTTCCCCTCTGGAGCTACACACACACACACACACACACACATTTGTATTGTACAGTATTATCTGATTATATTCACCAACATTTGTATTTTTATTCACCATCAGGACTGTTACAGAGTTTTCTTGTACCCATTGTGTGTTTGTGTGTGTTTGTGTGTGTGTGTGTGTGTGTGTGTGTGTGTGTGTGTGTGTGTGTGTTACCTGTCTGGAATCGCGATTTGAGGACATCAGGCGGAATGGCGACGGCCCAGTTAAAGATTCCCGCCATACCGCCGGCAAACAGCACACTGGGCACGCTCAGTTCATTAGGGCTGGACACACACACACACACACACACACACACACACACACACACACACACACACACACACAACAATACTGTAAAGGTGCAGAAATGCCAGAACATCACCATTATACAGAAACAGATGTTCCAGAGCAACCAATCAGGGGAAGCAGATTTATTTATTTATGTTTATTTGTGTTTGTGTGGACGAACCTTTTGCCCTCTGGCGTTAGGAGGCTCTTCAGCCACTCGTACGTCATGAAGTACATCCCGCTGGCCGGTACGTCTGAGACATAGAGGGACAGCTGTCAATCAGCCGCAAAGGGCGGGGCATCAACCATGAGCCATCCCCACTGAGTACACTTACATATCCTCTTACACACACACACACACACACACACACACACACACACACACACACACACACACACACACACACACACCTACCTCTCATGAGTGTGAGCGCTGTGCCTTTATAGATGCCTCTGATTCCACTCTCCCTGTAGATCTGCTTCACACAGTCCATGGGTCCAGCGTACTTTATCTCTCCTGAAGACGCCTGGATCTGTACCACACACACACACACACACACACACACACACCGGTTAGCTACAATAATGGAGAAGCCATTAAATTCATCATAAATGCATGCACACACACACACACACACACACACACACTGACCTGCAGTAGGCATTTGATTCTCTCTCCAGGAGTCATGATGGCTGTAGTGAACACACCTGAGAGCATACCGGCTGCAAACAGCTGAGGATACCTACCATACACACACACACACACACACACACACACACACACACACACACACACACACACCTCAACTGAATCTCACATTCAATTAAATTTTATTCTTCTTCTTGATTTTTCTCTTTTATTGTCCGTTCAGTTTAAATCCTCTTTAATCCGATACTTTCTCTAGACTTCAGTTATAGTTGTTGATGCTTCGAGCTGTAACATGTGAACATAAATATTTAGAATTGATTATAAAATCTATTATATAAACTAATTAAACTCTGTGTATTCAAAAAATCAAGTTCAAATTGTATTAGTTTTATCCACAATCATACTCAGTACAATATGCAGTGAAATGCTCATACGACCTCTAGTGACCTTCAAATCTAAATTATCAATAGAAATAATAATAATAAATTAGGGAATGGAACTAAGAATAAAATATAAAAACCTTCTTTCTAGAATAAAGAAAAACTGCAGAGAAAAAGAATATAAAATATGGAATATAAAAATATATTTTTTAAAACCTAACTGTACAAAATATACACAATAATGGTGGTACAAATATGCAAAAATACATATTATTGGTATATTTATATAATTATTATAAAAGTAATTATTAGTTTATTACTAAAATAAATAGTAGTAATGTTAGTCTACATAATGTCTCATGTTAAGTCTTTATTTGATTAATTATTCCTTATTCTGATAATATGTTGTTAATAAATGTATAAAGGAATAAATGTTGTTGTCCATTTTGCTTGTTATATTAATATGATTCAGTAAAGTTGTTACTTCAGGCTTTTGTACTATAAACCTAATGAAGTCTAATGACAGTGTGGTGACGTCAGGTTACCAGTGAAGGGGTGTGGTTTAATAAGACTGGGCGTGGTTTGTAATAAGGGGCGTGGTTTGTTTTTATCAGCAGGTGGTCTTTATTTGTATATTTGTACTGTCTGTATTTTATCTTTATGTGTTTCAGTAAAAGCTGTAACAATTAATTAAAAAATGTAATGATTATAACTAGGGTTGTTCCGATTCCGGTATCGGAAATGCTGCCGATACCACAAAAAAATCTGGCATCGGAATCGGCGAGTACTTGAGTCCACGTACCGATCCGATACCATTTTCCTAAACATAACCTATTTATGCCCGCTAGCTTTGCTAGCTTAGCTTACTTACAGAGTGTGACGGTGTGCGCCTGTGATGGGCGTGTGCCCAAATTGATATCGCTCCTCGCTCACTAGTTAGGCGGCCTCCCCCCTCTTTAGGTATGTGAAGGAGCAGGGCCGCAGAATCAGGCAACGGCCCATGAGCTATCGCCGCTAATGATCCCGGCGCTATAAAACACAGCGGGGAGTGTAGCTTGGGGTCTGACTGTCGGGAAGCTGGACTTTGCGACGCGGTGGATTTTATGAGAGACAGTGGCACATGAGCGGGGCGATGTGATGCGCCCCAGAGACTTTAAAAAGGGGGGGCGCCTTTGATCTCCGCGAGAGGAGCGCGTGAACGAGCTGCACGAGCTCCCGCGGCACCTTCACTTCCGCGTAGAGCCCGCCTTCGCATCCCTGCCGCCGAAGTGGAAAAGGCCACAGAGAGCCTTTAACCCTTTCCTTCCCCATTTTTCTAAATAAATGACCCTATTTCCTGTAAGACCTCGCCTCGTGTCCGTGTTTCATGGTGTCGCCCGTGCACTTAGGGTCGAACCCGTTACACAGGGCTAGTAGTATTTTACTTAAAAAAAGAAATATATATATATTAGTGTGTGTGTGTGTGTGTGTATATATATATATATATATATATATATATATATATATATATATATATATATACACACACACACACACACACACAGTACAGATACACACCCAGGTATCGGATCGGTACTCGGTATCGGCCGATACACTGAGCCCAAGTATCGGAATCGGGAGGGAAAAAATGGTATCGGAACATCTCTAATTATAACTAGATAATGAAAAGAGGTTTCGCTCTCAGGGGCGGTCCCTGGGACAAGACTGACACCTAATGTTCTCGAAAACACACCCCCTCACTGGTCATGTAACTGTAATTACTATACAAGTACAGCAGCCTCTCGCTATACGAACGTCCTGCATTTTGCATGAAATGTGTCTCAGCATCGTGTGTACGTACGTCCAGGAACCGCTCACAACTTGCAGCAGTGGGAAGCCAGGGGATGCAAGTTTACATATTTTTGTATACTTTATTTATTGATTGATTTGCTTTTTGTGTAAAATTGAGTGAAGACGCAACACCGCGGGTCTCAAGAACGTTATCAGGGACGGTAGCAAGAAGAAAAGGGAGTCAATTTCAGTTTGGTTTTTAAAGCAGCCGAGAGGAATCATAAACTAAGGTTAAGTGAGGTTTAATGTCTATTTATTTCATATTTTACTTCATTTACACGTCTTTACTAAATGTTTTGAATGTTTTTATATTCTGAAAAATATAACCGATATTATCAATTTCCAATTTACACTATAATCATATTTTTCGAGTTAAGTTACATTCGTATGCTGATGTACCGCTGTAATATGTGATGAGGTGAAGGAGAGAATAATTATCTGTCAGTGTTTAAATCCACGTGGACTCACGTGAGAATGTCATCGGGGCTTTTCTGCTGCAGTTTCTTTCCGAGACCGAAACCGAAGAAACACACGGCAAACATGGGCGTGACTCCGATAATGGGAGCGGCCATGCCTTTATACAAACCCCGAACCCCCTGAGACAGAGACACAGAGAGACAGACAGAGACACAGAGAGACACAGAGACACAGAGAGACACAGAGAGACACAGAGACACAGGGAGACAGAGTTCATGAATCAGATCTATGATGAAAGGCAGAATGCAAAATTTGTACATCCATAACAAAAGTATATATACACAGAACACTGTTGGAATTGTCTGCATTAATCTCTCAGATCTGCTTCAGAGTCTTTCTACTGATTTTTGTAAAACTTTTGGCACCTCACCTCCTTGGCGAGGGTTTTCTTGAAGCAGTCGAAGGTTCCGGCGTAGACGGGCGTCTGACCCGGTCCTGGCTTCGGCTGAGTCTGCAGACGCACCTGTCTCACACACACACACACACACACACACACACACAGAGAGCATTACTACTTGTTTTCTTTCCATTGACTCTTTATTAATAAACCTGTGTGACTTCAGCAGATCGGTCACGTGGTACAGGCTGAGGGAAGAATTGTGCCAAAGGTCGAAAAACTGACAGCACGAGCAGTGAAGCAGTGAAACAGTGAAACTCCTCCAAACAGGAAATAACACGAGCTTTAGGGTTTAAATCACATTCCACTTCTTTATCATTCACCATGTGTGCTGTTTATAAAGTTATTGAGCCGGAGTGCTGAGGACATTGTGGTGTCTCAGTCCGCACAGCAGCACGTGTGCTTCCTTCATCAGAACCGGAAACCTGTGTGTTTTCTCACCTTGATGGTGTCGAGCGGGTGACCAGCGAACACCAGACAGACGCCCCCGAACCCGCCCGCGAAGAAATTCTTCCCCGGACTTATAGGCTGCGCTTGTTTAGACATCTCCAACAACACTTCTGGAGGAATTAATAAATATTAAAAAGAGTTTAAAACGGATCTGAATCTAATCCTCCCGAGTCCGAGCCCGGTTTAACAGAAGGACAGAAAAAAAAGAACCTTCAGTGCGGATCTCCGGGACCTTTAACCCAGATACCCACCCGGACCTATTTCACTGTTACACCTCATTCCATTCCCGCTCTATAAGACTTCCGGGAAAATACCGTAAACATAAACACACTTACAATATTTACAAACAATCAACAACTTACACAAATGTCTAACAAACTAATCATAACCACGACAAATTAACCCCAGTTACACGAACATTTGTTACGAATTTACGTCATTGTTCAGTTATAAATATCTGATAGTTTTTGGCGACACCTAGTGGCCGACATTTGAATGACTCGTCTATTAGGGACATTAGGGGAGTCGGTTCTGATTCTGTGCGTGAATTAGACAAACCTGCACTCCTTATACATGTAGCTTATATATATATATATATATATATATATATATATATATATATATATATAATAGATAAGTTTTATTTACACCCTTCATACAGCAGTGGCCTAAAGTTTTGAGAATAACACAAGTATTAATTTTCAGTGTTTTTAGATCTTTGTGTCAGATGTTCCTCTGGTCTACTGAAGTGGAATTAGTGTATAATATAGTGTCAGAGGCTTTTATTCACAATCACATGACATTCATGTAAAGAGTCAGTATTTGCAGTGATGATCTTCTTCTTCTTCAAGACCTCTGCAGTTCACCCTGACATGCTGTCAATCAACTTCTGATCCAGAACCACACTGATGGCGCGGCCCATTCTCACATAATCAACACCTGGAGTTTCTCCAGAATTTGTGTGGTTTTGTTCGTCCATCAGCCTCATAAGGATTGAGCACAAGTTCTCCATGGGATGAAGGTCTGCAGAGATTCCTGGCCATGGACCCTAAATCTACATGTTTTGTCCCCTGAGCCACGTAGGCACGAGTTTGGTCAGTTCTAGTGTGGATGGGAGAAGTTGCTCTCGCAGGATGTTTCTGTACCACTTTTCATTCATGACTGTGTTCTTTGGCAAAAAATTGAGTGAGAGTCTCCACACATGGATAGTCTCAGGATGCTTTACTGCTTAAAGGACTGGGTTTGACTGACAGCAGGTCAGCGTGACGACTCTACGGACCTAGATGTCAAAGTCTGCGATGTCGTGTTATAACTGACATCATCTACTAAACTTGAACTAAACTCATTTACTGTATTGCCTTTATGTTAAACTATTCCTATTTTAGCTGGATATCCAGATGTTAATTCTTCAGGAGGGACCCCAAGCGCAAACTATCCACAGTCCACATACATAAATTAAAGAAATATAGAAGAATCACACTTTAGACTCATCAGTTAGTGTTCATTAGGATGCTTGGTATTTTATTAGTGTTTAAACGATATGAAAATACATTTTGTTACCAGTTCCCTTCTGAACACAATCTTCCCGGAGAGAATATAGAAGCTTTGACACACCATTAAAGCAACAAACTCAATTCACTCTTTAAATCTCTCTCTCACACACACACACACACACACACACACACACACACACACACACACACACACACACCGTGGTTCACTCCATCGCACCTTGCGCTCTCTGTGTTGGCAAGTTAAAATACTGACAGAATGTGATCTTACTAAGGAGCCTCGATCTAGTGTTTAATGCAGGACAACCAGGCCAAGCGCTTCTCCTCCATCACATAAAGATAATGAAATAAAGTCAAGTAAAACACCCAGAAACAAGAGGCGAGAGGTAGAGACTGAGATGCCATGAAATGATATGTATCTGAACAACAACAGGAAAAATTTTTTTTTTTTAATTGAATGGATAAAGAACACCTCTGACATGTAGCGCAGCAGAACCGCTGAGTACAGGAGGCTGAGTGAGGCTCAGGAGGTTAAAGCTGAGATCCAGATGTGTGTGAAGTGCCATGCAGTGTGCAGTAGCGGTGTGTTAGATCAGATGTTTTCCCTAATGCTGATGCAGAAGCCTGAGGAAGGAACCCCATGTGTTAGCTACATTCTGTCGACTTTAGGCTTCAGTGCTCGTTACCGTATTTCCCGGACTATAAGGTGCATACGGACTCTATAACCCCCCAGCATTTGGGTTAAAGATGCGTCAGCAATAAAGAGATTATTATCACGTGATATGCTGGGGGGGAAAAAATGAAAAACAAAACCTAGCGCAGTTGTTTTGTCTCTACAAGCGTCGGTGTGGAGCGATTCGTCGTCCGTGTCGTATTCGGCGAGTACGATTCTACACCCGGCGGTACAGCGCGCGCGCTCGGCAGCGGGGACGGACCCGTCAGTCCGCGCGGATCTGAGGGAACTCTTTATAAATCTGCTGCACTATGAGCTTGTCCATCTGTCTGGCCTGAGCCGAGCTCTCGTCCTCACCGGGGTCGTCCTCCTCTCCCAGAATCCTCTGCAGCGTCGCATGAAGGTCGGACAGGCGGTGTCGATGCTGCAGGTAATCGGTGGAGCGAATGATGGCGTGCATGAGCGAGAGATACTCCATCCTTAGCTGGAGAGAGTGTGTGAGAGAGACGGAGAGAGAGAAGAGAGACACACACAAGTAGTAATGAAGGAATGA
This sequence comes from Channallabes apus, assembly GCA_030522415.1. NCBI lineage: Eukaryota > Metazoa > Chordata > Actinopteri > Siluriformes > Clariidae > Channallabes > Channallabes apus. The sequence continues at coordinate 1,186,489 of CM060123.1, forward strand.
AAGGAAGAAGAGAGAATAAAGAGGACAGGATGGATAAACAAAAACAAACTAACAGGTGTAACACTGTTCCTTTGACTATTAAAATATGAGAGTGTGTGTGTGTGTGTGTGTGTGTGTGTGTACTTTATCTCCGGGAGACAGATCTGATATTTGCCGGACTGCGATGTCGATCATCACCATCATGTCCGTGTGGTAGAAAATATCCGCCGTTTTGTGACTCGAGAAAATGTCCTGCAGGAACTTGAGTACGGAGTGTGGAGCAGGAGGGGCGTGTTTAAAAACACACACAGGGTCCTCTACAGGACACACACACACACACACACACACACACACACACACACACACACACACACATCCATGAGCGAACACAGTGAGACACACACACACACTATTTATGTACATATATAGTATATATAAAAATATACACTGCTGTGTGTGTCAGGAGGTTTTTGTGGGTTCATGCATGAGAGGTGGTGTGTGTGTGTGTGTGTGTGTGTGTGTGTGTGTGTGTGTGTGTGTGTGTGTATAAAACCTCCTCTGTTGAGCAACAGTAGAATTTTCTCAGTAAGAGTTTTCACATTGTGTCTTTTTATCAGAGTTTCCATCACCATGTTACTGTCGGGCACTGAGGGAGAGAGAGAACACACACACACACACACACACACACACACACACACACACACACACACACACACACACACAGACATACAAACTCAAGCAAAACAGTCAATTATAAATTTTGCTCTATAGTTATAAATGCCTCTGTTTCTCCCCCTGACTGTCTTCACCCCCCCCCCCCCCCACACACACACACACACACACACACACTCTCTCAAGATTCAACATACCGAAGGTTATAAGTCACAATAAAATAAGAAGCGTAGAGAAACAGAGTAGTGTCGAGATAATAATAAATAAATGTATATAAAATAAAAGAGTACAGATATACAGTTAGTCAAAGATAAAGTAACGGTCATAGATATTATAAAAAAGGAAAGCACACACACACACACACACACACATACACACACATACATTATAATGGTACTACTACTAATACTAAGCGTGATCATGTGTGTGTGTGTGTGTGAACCTGTGAGGTGCAGATTGAAGGCGAGCAGCAGGTTGACACTCAGGTCTGGAAGCTGCTCAGTCGGGTCTGACGCGAGACCGTCCTCGATCACGCTCAACAAGAACTGAACAAACTCAGAGTTCAAGTGATCTGAGGGACGGAGAGAGAAATCAGGAGGAATGTCAGTTTTCCACAGAGGTGTGAGAGTAGTATGAAACGTGTGTGTGTGTGTGTGTGTGTGTGTGTGTGTGTGTGTGTGTGTGGATACCATAGTGGCGGTAGGGCAGCTGCTCCCCCATGGAGAAGATCATGGCCAAGACCAGCGCAGTGTAACACATCTTCTGATGTTCTTCAAAGAGAAAATAAACATGAACTACATTAGACTTATAATCCCTTTAAAACTGATCTGAGATCTGACTAATAAACCCATTTACTGAACTGCAGCTGCATCAGGAAGCTACATGACACTACAATAACCTGATCCTGGGTCAGTATGATTTATTACAGGTACTCTCTCTCTCTCCATCCCTCACTCCACACCTCACTCCACATGAAGCATTCAGGCACTCACCATCTGTCTCCTCAACAAAAAGGGACTGGATTGATAAACACACGCACACACACTTAGATAAACAATCACCTGAATACAGTAGGACTGATCTGATAAACACACTGATCTGCCACCATCGTATCAGTTTCACACACCAACCTGCGACTGGTTCTTCTGCACAGTATTTATATTCGATATTATTAGCTGTTATCTGCACAAGAACTCTTTCCTGTCTCTGCTTCTACATTTACAAGAAATGTTTACTGTTTGTTTTTATCCATCATGTCATTTACTTTCACTTTACTTTTTGTGTCGCAGTGTGTCATGCTGTCGCTCGTTTGCAGATTCGCACTTTATTCTGCCTATTGTATACGACGTACATGCTGTTGTTCCTTTATGGTGTGGATCTGGTTTGTTCTAGCTGGTTATTGTCTGTGAGTTTACGTTGTATGTACAGGATCATATTGGTTCTGGTCCAGCGCTGTTTCGGGTCACCGTGTACTGAACTGTAGTTTCCTTGACATGACTTGACTTGGATGTCTTTCTCAGTTTGCTGCTCTCTATCCGAATCTCGCTCTATCTTTATCTCTGAATATTTCACATCCTCTTTGTGAGTGTGTGTGTGTGTGTGTGTGTGTGTGTGTGCATGCTCTGACCGTGTGTGTTGCTCTGCAGGTCTCGTGCGAGCTCCATGGGGAGGATGGAGTTGAGCAGTGTGGAGATGAGCGAGGCGTCCAGACCACACATCGCACCGAACACCTTCAACAGCAGCAGCCGCAGAGAGACACGGTGTTCCTGTGCAACACACACACACACACACACACACACACACACCACTGTTTAACACATGCACATGTTGTGTGTGTGTTGCTACGAGAGACAATGTGTTTCCTCACCATCTGGTAATAAGAGACAAGAGACAGAACGGGTTCGAACTCATTGGTCCTGCACATCCTCTTACACACCTCTGGATCTGCATCTGTCTGAAAATACACACACACACACACACACACACACACACACACACACACACACACACACATCAAGGATGCGAAACCTGACAACAAAGAACTGAAACTGATGTTTATTTTAGGTTAAGCGAGAGTTTCTGTGTGTGTGTGTGTGTGTGTGTGTGTGTGTGTGTGTGTGTGTTAGTTACCAGTATCTGCAGTAGCTCCTCCAAGTAGCATGCGATGAGCTCGTGGTCCTCGTACAGAGCCCAGCTGCGCTGCTGCGAGTCGTCACGGTGACGGGCCAGGTCATTGAAGATCACCTCTAAGCGCTGCTCATCGTGACACACCTGTCCCCGCGGCAACGCCACACTCAGGTCCTGAAACATGAATCGTTGTTTATCCTAAGCAGGACTGTTGAACATGCGAGCGATGGTTTGTGTAGTCGCGTAAGGCTAATAAGGCTAATCCATGCAGAGAATCACGCGGCCACTCGATGCTAACCTTGCTCTCGACCAAAGACAGCAACACTTGCTCCAGCTCGGCCGCCGCCCCCGGGATGGTCGCTTGGAGATGGCCGACGACCACGCCCACAGCCACGCGGGACATCTCGTAACTCAGGCCTGTGTTCTTCCTGACCAGCTCAATCAGCTCCGCCCCTGTCGTCATGGGAACCAATGACAAACACGAGGGACTGTCGGTAGCAGTGGGGCTGAGAGCTACAGGGGGCGGGGCCGAGGGCCACTCGGCTTCTGACTGGTCCTCGATGGATGGCTGAGACAGGACTGGGGACGGAGGGGCCGGACCCTCGTTAGAGGAGGAGGGTTCAGGTGGAGGAGGGGGAGGAGTATTTTTAGGGTCAGACAGATGAGGTGAAGGAAGAGGCGTGGCCTTTTTACAGTCATCAGGCTGCGGAGTGGGTGTGGTCTTCTGGTTGTGGGAGATGTCAGGAGGAGGAGGGGGCGGGGCTTTCGATCGACTCGGCACAGGAGGCGGAGTGCTAGAGGCACTGGGAAGGCTGTCATCAGAGAGTATGATGGAGTGGGTGGAGCCGGACTGCGAGGAGGTGGAGCTTATGGTCGAAGACAGAGAGACAGGGGAGGTATGACCAGGGATCTGGGCGGAGCCTGAGGAGACCACTCTGACAGGAACCTCAGGACCTGCTCAGAATGACCAAAAAAAAAAAGACAATTAATTAACTTTTATTTGTGATAAACATATTTTCAAAATAATGTTTCCAGATTAAGAAAAATCTCAATATAATGAACACATACACTCGTTAACTGACACTTCAGAACATTAAAAGCCCTTCAACTGTGTGAATTACGAAAAAAAAAACAGGACAGCAGTGTCAGGTTAGGGGCGTGGCTTTCTCACCTGGGCCTCGGCTTTCTTTCTGCTTCTCTGGAGGGGGCGGGGTTATAGGAGCGGCTCGACGTGGCTGGGGAGGAACCTGAAGGAAGACCAACAATGCGCTTAAGAAAGAGTGTGTGTGTGCGTGCGCGCATGTGTGTGTGTGTGTGTGTGTATGGGAGTAATACCTGATATAATCCTGGTACGTTCATGTCCTCTGTAGTATCTGTGATCTTCTCGTCGGCCTGGCAGCTGTAAGCTCGGCTCAGGCCGTTAGGTGTTTGGTGGGCGGAGCTTATCGAAATCTCACTGCTAGAAGAGGGAATTCCTGTTTTGTGATTGGACGGAGTTGGACTCCGGCGAGACAGTGTCTCCTTCCTGTGGTGGATCAGTTTCCTGTGAGGACGGGAGGGAGCAGGTACACCTTAACACTCACTCAGGACTTCATACTGCACATACACGTAAGCGTGTGGCATCACAGAGAAAGGCATTATGGGAAAGTGCTGATCACAGAGGATGTGTCTGGGGTTAAAGATCCGTCCTGCAGCCGTGACCTTACCCAAGTAAAAAAATCTGCTTTATGGACTAATCATCTGCCTGGTCTAGATCATACAGAATCACAACGACGTGGGAAAGTTCTGACGAGAAGGCGAAAGAGACTGTCTGCTGCACACAGACGAACCTTCATCCCAAAATAGCAGACCATTTAACAAGTTGCCATGGAAACGTGGTGGCCATCAGACCCGGGTCTCTCTCTATTAGAGGCCAGTTTTTACATTTTAAATGTGTGCAGATTAGTGTGTTTTACATCAGGCTATTTATTTAGATATCATATGCTGAGTATCATCTCAGTTTAGGTGAAGATCTACACACGATATGCTGACACAGGAGTATCCCGTTGTCATAGAAACCATAACTCACTGCAGCATATCTCTCTGCTCCAGGTTGTACTTTCCGCTGTTCTTCATGGCCACGTTGTGGATCCCCTCGATAGCTCTGTCTATCGACTGCAGAACCTCGTCATGCTCTGGAGCCTGAGAGAGAGAGAGAGAGAGAGACAGATTATTACTCTTTCTATACTATTCGGTTTTTTTATTTACTCTCTACTCCTGTTATTTTCATGTGCTTTATCTCTAAGCTTTGGTGTTTTGAACGTAAATTTGTCACGCCAACAAAACACCTTTGAGTCTCTGAGAGAGAGAGAGAGACAGAGCGAGAGAGAGGGCGAGAGAGAGAGCATATGGAGTGTCTATGAGTCAAGTCACAGAGTAACAATGAAGACACTAAATTATTTACATAGAGTTTTTAAATAAAAAGAATTTCTCTATGAAGCCATGTGGTAGCCGTGTTTTACATGATCCTTATTACTGCTAGTGTTATTATGATTATGTCATGCTTTGATCATGTTTAACCAACATTCTGTCCACCGTCTGTCACCTCTCTCTCTCTCTCTCTCTCTCTGTACAATACACATGCATGAACTCAGAACAATAAATCCGTCACCATCATTGTGTACAAAGCTGACTGATGAACAAACTCAAAGTCTCTTATTTATTATTTATTATGAAAACTCAGTAAAACAATAATTCTGGTCCTGATGGTGTCACAGTTTGACATCACGCTGCTCAGGGAACAGATTGGATTAGACTGCAGTAGATCAGACAGAGCAGGAGGGGGGGGCGTGGTCAGCGACTAATCAACCAATCAGAGAGCGGAATGGAGCGGCGGTCACGCGCAGCAGGGATTTCATGTCATGCAGGACCTCTGACAGAGAACTGAGTTTATAATTCAATTAAAGATTAAACTGTAATCTGTATAAACAAACAAACAAACAAGATCCTAACAAAATGCACATTAATCCACGAGCCCTGTGTTCATGTTTCAGTAAGCGGGTTTGTTTTTCCTAACTTCAGTGTTACAGAGTGTGTGTGTGTGTGTGTGTGTGTGTGTGTGTACCGGGATCTTGTCCAGGTATGAGGCGGGGATGTATCCGGTCTCTCCGGAGCTGCAGCGGGACCCCAGCCACCAGTGCTGGTTGCTCCTCTCCAGGATCAGGAAGCTCTCTCCGGCCGCGAACTGCAGCGAGTTCGGCTCGCGCGACCTGAAGGCGTACAGAGAGCGGTACATGTCGCCAAGACCCGGTCCGACCCGGAACACACTCGGAGACACACAACCCCCGAGGTAGAGAGAGAGATATAATCCCTCTTTCCTGCGGCGTGTCGGACTCGGTGCACGAGGACAGATGTCTCACTGCCGGAGACACAGACGGAGACAGAGGATCACCGCGCGAGCGCCTCTGGTAGCCTGTAAACACCGCAGGGGCAGGCGGGGGCGCGCGCACGCACGCAGCGTCACGCGGACGCGGCCACGCCCACTCGCGAAAAGTCGGGGTGCGCGCGCGCAGTTACACAAGTGTCACCCTGTAATAAAATGGGCGCGCGGCGGGATGGCGCTGGAGATTTGTAGTTATTTATTTATTCATTTTTAAACTAAGTTGTGTCAGAGTCTGGTTAGTGATGGGAAGTTCGAATCATTTTAGTGACTCGGTTATTTTAATCTTTTTTTTTTAGTCATTTCGTTCTTTTGATCAGAAATAAATTAAAATGTTGCGTTTTCAATAAAAAGACCCTCAATACGTCATCATACACACACTTTCCCTATAGTTCCAAAGTTATGAAAATATTACAATGTAACTAAGGACAGTTTATAATAAACAGAATGAGTCGTTGGTTCTGTTGACTCTATTGCACTGCATAGTGTCTATGGGAGTCACGTGACAAAAGAACGAACGACTCGAGACTTGAAGACTCATTGCTGAGAATCGTTCAACACTGTGTCCTGTATATAACACACGGAGGTTTTGCGATGCTTTGCGCATGCGCGCCCAGTAGAAAATGAACCAATCACTCTCCGAGACGACTCGTTCAACTGAGTCATGTTAAAGATTCGTTAAAAAAAAAGAACGAATCGCTCATGAACGACCATCACTAGTGTCACCCTGTAATAAAATGCGCGCGCGGCGGGATGGGTTGGATATTTGTAGTTTTTTTTTAAAACTAAGTTGTGTCAGAGTCTGATATTTATTTCAACCGAGTTTATTAACAACATCAACAAAATTAGCATATAGACTGCCGACCAAGACAGCGATGCACTGTGTGTGTGTGTGTGTGTGTGTGTGTGTGTGTTCTGACACCTTTCTTTCACAACCACCACCATTATTAACCTTTTCCTCAATTTAATCTGCGGTATCTCTTCTACTGGATCAGAACACACGGGCCAGCCTTCACTCCCCATGTGCACCACTGACCCCGGGTCACCCATATGCTCCCGTCGCCGGGTCACCGGTCCTCCTTCCTTGGAGCAACTTTCATTAGGTCCTGACCCCTGCAGCCTGGGGACGTCCCACAAGAGCTGCAGTCTTGAAGTTGCTCTGATCCAGTTGTCCAGTCATTACAATTCGGCCCTTATAACAGTAACAGTGACGTTTTCAATATCTCGGTACAGTGGCGGCTGGAAGTGAACATTCTGTCCCTGAAGTTGATGTTCTGGCAGCAGAAAGTGTGTTCAAGGATAAGGATATGAGGCCTTTATAGTAAACTGTTTAGGTCTCATTTTATATCCACACTAATGAATAGATACAAAGACCAGATAATAAATTATAAGATAATATAATGAGCTCGGGATTAAATAAATGAATAAACTAATCATGTGTTGAGCAGGAAAACAGTGATTGTTTTTCATCATCAACAACAAGAAAGCTATTGGAATATTACTGTCTGATTGAACACGTTATCATACAAGCGCATATCTGTCTATCTATATATTTGCACAATGTTCTTTGCTGGTGTAACCTTGAAATTTCTCCACTGTGGGACGAATAAAAGTATATCCTATTTTAATAAACTAATTTACCTATTTTTTTTTATATAATTTTATTGTCTTCTTAACATTTAACAAACATGTATAAAGCATTATAAACATTATATTCACATATTGTTACATCAGAAAGGAAAATAACATTAACAATAACAACAGGAACTACAAGAGGGCTATATTTATACAGTATATATATTTATATAATTATAAATACAGGAAGGAGGACTTTAGCTCTTTAACTCTATTCTCAGTTTCAGTTGGTTTCCGGTTTAAAAGTCATTACAATGCTTCAAAATAAATTCGTAAATCAACATTGAAATTATAGAAATCAGGCATTCTTTCTGACTATTTACATTTCTGTATAAAAGTTTTTAATTTCTTTTTTTCTTTTTGCGCTGTGACTCCTCACCGGATGTTGTCACCGGAAGTTCCTGGTGTGCAGCGCTGTAATGTGTCCCCCGTGAGCCGCCGTGCTTCCGGGTGACGGTGAGTCCTGATGGCGATGGCGGCGGCGGCGGCGGCGGCGGTGTGTGTGAGGCTCCTCCCCCTCCTCCGCGGCTCTCAGTTATGTTCCACAACTCTCCGGAAATTCACCAGGTATTTACAGACTTTAATCACTACAGATGTGTGTGTGTGTGTGTGTGTGTGTGTGTGTGAGAGAGTAACCCCTGGTGACCTCTGTCACAGGCTTTACACACCACATCAGCAGAACAAGGCTGATTATTAATAATGATGAAATATTTGTACGGATTCCTCATGTGGAGTTAAAATATTCCACGACGTTTCTAATCGCTGCTCTTGCACTTCCGGACCGCTGCAGTCCGGTTCTGACCCGCAGTCACAGGCTCGGGCCGACGGATGATGAGCTGTACCAGCGCACCACGGTGACGGTGATGCAGAAGGAGACGGGCGTCGGCCCCATCATCTACGGCTACAGCTCGCGGGGCTTCAACATCGACGGGAACAAAGTGATCGGACCCTGCGCCGTCGTCCCGCCCGCCGTTCTCCAGTGGAACGTGAGGAGAAGCGTGAGACTCTGTAGCCCCGCCTGGTTTTTAAGAATTAAAGGACATGTCCTGATGTGAGTTCTGTTCTTCTGGCAGGTGGGAAGTCACGAAGACATAACGGTGGAGAGTTTGTCTCTGTTCTACCTGCTGCAGCCGGGCGTGGGTACGACGTCTGAAATGTCACCGCACCATGACGTCACCTCAAACACATAACACGTCAAATCCTGTCAAATCCACTCAGTGCCAGACTTATTTAACCACACCCTCCTGCTGTTCAACCACACCCTCCTGCTGTTCAACCACACCCACCTGCTCTTTAACCACACCCACCTGCTCTTTAACAACACTCTCCTGCTCTTTAACCACACCCTCCTGCTCTTCAACCACACCCTCCTGCTCTTCAACCACACCCACCTGCTCTTTAACCACACCCACCTGCTCTTTAACCACACCCACCTGCTCTTTAACAACACTCTCCTGCTCTTTAACCACACCCTCCTGCTCTTCAACCACACCCTCCTGCTCTTCATCCACACCCTCGTGCTGTTCAACCACACCCACCTGCTGTTCAACCACACCCACCTGCTCTTCAACCACACCCACCTGCTCTTTAACCACACCCACCTGCTCTTTAACAACACTCTCCTGCTCTTCAACCACACCCTCCTGCTCTTCAACCACACCCACCTGCTCTTTAACCACACCCACCTGCTCTTTAACCACACCCTCCTGCTCTTCAACCACACCCTCCTGCTCTTCATCCACACCCTCGTGCTGTTCAACCACACCCACCTGCTCTTCAACCACACCCACCTGCTCTTTAACCACACCCACCTGCTCTTTAACAACACTCTCCTGCTCTTCAACCACACCCTCCTGCTCTTCAACCACACCCAC
>CM060123.1:1201193-1206193 GCA_030522415.1 Channallabes apus
TGTATGATTTTGGTTCCACTTCTCACGTGTACACCACTTTGTGTTGGTCTTTCACGTGGAATTCCAATAAAATTGATTCATGTTTTTGACTGTAATGTGACAAAATGTGGAAAAGTTCAAGGGGGCCGAATACTTTTGCAAGACACTGTATCTAGTTAGTTCTGTTAATGCATGTTGTATGTTCAGCACTTTGGTCCTGGAGGAACGTTGTTTCGTGTCACTGTGTACATTATATGGAATATATGTGATATCTACTTCTCTGTGATGGGCTCAAGCAGCTCCAGTCCCGGCTGCACTTCCTTCTCCGGGTTGCTTGTCTCGACCGTCGTGCTCACTACAGCGATGTACTTCCCTTCAGGAGCCACGTTGTGAGAGGAGGAGACCAAACACACGTAGATGTCTGTACAGAGCAGCACAAGCTATGTTAGTAAAGAGAGCGGTGTTGAATCAGCTTCAGCTGCGTGGACATGAGCTCCCGACCACTTCTCCCTTATTTACATATCATAAGTCCCCAGGTTACCTTCATTCATGTTTGGGCCTTTGATACACATTCAGTTCAAGCTTATGTGGTTTTGACTGACAGGTATTGAGAAACAAGGCCATCATTTCCACCTAGAAACCATAACCATTCTACTCTACTGTGTTCCTCGTCTCGTTCCCGTATAGTTTTTCCTTTCATACCGGATTTCCTGTGTGCTTGCGTCTGGGGTATGATGATCTGGCAGGAGCCGGCATCGTGAGTGTTTTTGATCGGATGGTTCAGCAGGCAGATGACCCTGATGACCCGTCCCACTTTCTTCACTCGGTTGGGGACGTAGCTTGGATCGCACAGCAGCTGCTTACATCGGAACAGCTGAACAGTCATAAACATAAAAAGGTCAGAAATTGAGTGGGAACTGATCCTAGATCAAAATCTTTCCAGGAAGGTGCCAATATTTCCTATTCATATCACAGTATTGCGATGCCATGATAAATATGGTGAATAAATATCATGATACCAGCGTAATTGATTATCGTCACACTCCTGCACCTCACCTCGCCCTGAGATTTCACCGCTGCTACTTTCCCGTTCTCCATGATGATGTCATCGACATGGCGGTTCAGCATGTATGTGCCTCCATGCTGAGCACTCAGCCTGTTAAAACACACACATAGATACATCAACCCATGAAGATTGTACTTCATAAAGTGACATTAACCTTCAGCAATGGAGGCGTGGCCTACTGCAAACGACTTCTCACCTGTTTCTAATTAAAATGTATTTGTTTTCGTACCTGGCAAAGCCCTGTGGCAGCTCCCCGAGTCCGTACAGTGGGTAAAGGTAAGGACTGTGATCGTACCGCGCCACGGACTCTGAGTACATCCGTATACGCTTGATAGTCTGCAGACATGGCTGGTCCAGATATCTACAAACACATACACACGTACACACACACTGTGGACACACGATGATGCAAAACTATTCACCTGAGCCATTGAGATGTGTCCAGAATAACTTATTAATTAAGTGTTATAAACTCCTGTTTACTGTATTTGAATATGTGTGTGTGTGTGTGTGTGTGTGTGTGTGTGTGTGTGTGTGTGTGTGTCTGAGTGTGTGCACTAACTCATCAGTGCTGTACAGAGCCAATGCATGTCCAACGAACTCCACTACGTCCAGTCCCAAATCAAAATGGCGGAAGACGTCCCTCATGGTGGTCCGGTGTGGGTCCATGTCCTGGTGCGTGCGGGGGTCGTGCTCGTCAAAGTTCAGGAGGAAGATCAGAAGCTTCCTGAACCTCCTCTTATCAAACATACCCATCAGATCTGTGAAAAGAAAACATTCATTTATTCATTCATCTTCTATACCGCTTTATCCTGTATTAGCGTCGCGGGACCTGGAGCCTATCCCAGGAGACTGTGGGCACGAGGCGGGGTACACCCTGGACAGGGTGCCAATCCATCGCAGAGCAGAAAGGAAAACAAACAAGCAAAAATCTAATTTAATCTCAATTGAAAGATGGAATATTGTAGATCACAGAAGCGTATTGTTCTTGAATAGATTGTCTAGAATGGTGTAGAGTCGCTTTGTTCTAGAACAGAAAAGAGAAGTATTTGATATCCAGAAATGTCTGGAGTTTGAATTCTAGAACACATTTCTGGACAATTTTTTCCTTCTTGTAAAGAATTCTGCAACAACCTAGAACATAAAATCTAAACCATAAATGAGAATTCTAGAACACAGATTTGGTCACGATAACATGCTGGAGTCCAAGATCCAATTCTGGGGCAGAATTCAGAAACTAAACTCTAGAATTGATGTTTACAGAATATGAAATTGCAGAATAAATTTCCTAGAGCAGTTTTAGATTTTAGTTTCACACATAATTCCTGGAAAAGTAATTTCTAAAATAAATATTTCTCTGACCCGTTCAAGATTCTAGAGAGCGAATATACAGTATATTCAAACAATGTGTTGGTATTCCAGAATGTAAGTTATAGAAAAGGCTTTTTTACATTTAGGCATTTGGCAGATGCTCTTATCCAGAGCGACTTACATTTTTATCTCATTACACATCTGAGCAGTTGAGGGTTAAGGGCCTTGATCAGGGGCCCAACAGTGGCAACTTGGTGGTTGTGGAGTTTGAACCTGGGATCTTCCGAACCGTAGTCCAATGCCTTAACCACTGAGCTACACCTGCCCCAGACGTTCCAGACGTTTCTAGACGTTCCTGAATATATTCGAATTCCTAGATACCAATAAAATAACTCAACACGTTTCATATGGCTTGAATGTGTATGGTGTGTTACCTGAAGCTTGGGTGTCTGCCTCTGTGATGGGAACTTTGTGAACTTTTCCACCTTTGAAAACGTAGCTGCCCTCGATGACTTTGAAGTCCAAATACTGCGTCACGTCTGTAAGCAGCAGCATCTTCACCAGTTGTCCTGTAACACGTCACGGCACGATGCACAGGGAACTTGTGAACAAACAAAGCTGTGAACAAACAGTACAGAATTATGGAAAATATTTGCACGAGTGTCATCTCACCATTGGAAAGCATGAACTTCGGAATGAGGTCGACATTCCACTCTTTGCCCCATCCCATTCCTTTAGGGTGACCCGGAACCTGGAAGTGCTTATAGAGCTGTTTGAGACAACAAACACGGATGAACAAGAAAAGCATCCTCACTTTTTATTTCTAGTAAATCTAGAGACCGACACCAGAATATAGCAGCTAAAGCGTGTGTGTAGCTCAGACCTCTTCCAGAGGTGAAATGGAGGCGCTCTCTCCTCCATAATATGGGTTCTGGTCAATGTGTAGAACCTTTTTCCCGCAGATGGACAACAAACAGGATAGGATACACTCCTGTGGAGAGGGTCATAAAAAACCTCCATGACATCAGGGTCTTAGTACAGTAAGTCATACAGTAGTAAGAACAGCAGTGCAACACCAGTGGAACAATGTAAAAACAATGAAATAACAGTCATGTTTAACAACATCAAATAGGACAATTATATACATTTTACAGTAACGCATTTCATTTACATTGCATAACATTATTGTACCGGTATTATAAACACACTACAGTAACTCTGTTACACCAACATAACCTGAACAAAAATGTTACAGCAATGTAATATCATGTGAACAGCAGAGAGTCAGGAGTAACACCAGTATGACATCATCACTGCTGTTATAGTAAAACATACAGTAAATAAGGACATATGGCAACACGAGCTGGTGAAACCATAACAGCAATATAACAATAAGACACACAGTGACGAAACTCCCAGAGTCGTCACGATCTCACCCCAGACTAACAGTTAAGTGCTATTCAGTGTAACACACGAGTAACAGAGTGCAACTCCAGAGTAACAACACGACAACATCAAGGTGAGTCCAGAGTAAAAGCTGCGTAACACTAAAGTAACACACAGGTACTGTAGCACTGAAGTGGATCCAGAGTAACACTGAAGATAAACACCCACTGCAATACCAGCAAAACACAAGTGTGATACTAATGTTAGGACAATATTTCATAATAAAGCTTTAAGCCGTGGCATAAGTGTCAAAAGTGTCAAAAGTCTAATTTTGATGTGAATAACCTCAGTTTAATAGTAACGTAACATCAGCCATGTTTAAACACATCACTGCTCAAACATCCAGGTCTGGTTTGCAGTCGCTGTTGTTTGTATTGCCTGTGTGTGTGTGTGTCTGTATGTATGTCTGTACTGTATGTATGTACTGTATGTATGTATGTATGCACACACAGGATTATGACTCACTAATCCCTCACAGGGCCGAGAGGAGGCCCAGTACGTCCCAGCCTTAGTCAGGATTCAGCTTTATTAAGATTTGTGTCAGCTTTAATGAGAGATTATTTTTCCTCTCACTCAGACACAGTCTTAAAGGTGAAAGCGACAGGTCTGCAGAGTTGAACTTATCTTTAGTAAATATATTTCGAATCATATTTTTGAAACCTTGAAATCTTTTAACCTTCCAAAACCAGTTTAAACTACTATTTTAAATATATACTAATATATGTAGGTCTATATGTGAATCAGAGTGAATTATATAAGATATTAATCCATACAGACAAGACAATAGTGAATAAGGTCAATAAAAATAGCAGGAGAAGGGTGTGTTCAATAATTCAGTGCAGTAGGATAATCATTATTTATTTCAATACATGTACATTTTACATTGACCTCCACTCCTGCCAAATACCTTAAGAGTTTTAGTGATGATGATGAGGAGGAGGAGCACGGCTGTAAAAAAAAGAAGAAGAAGAAGAAGAAGAAGATAATATTAATGATGATGATGATGATGATGCTTTCTTACCTTGAGCCCGGTGCCCAGGACAATGACATCAAAGTCAGTCATGCCGAACCTACTGAAGCTCACTGATGGTTAAACACGCAAATGGATGAAGCTGCCACAGGTGTGTGTGTGTGTGTGTGTGTGTGTGTGTGTATAATCATCCTCATAAACACTATTGCATCAACCTTTCAGACATAA